>JACXSJ010002216.1:0-52300 GCA_014851325.1 Pentalonia nigronervosa | reverse complement strand
CCAATTAACTTTTATTTATTTAAAAATATTTTAGTTAGTAGCTAATTCTATTGATAAATTTATTCCATAAATGTATTTAAATTAGTCGTTTCGTTGTACCCAATCAGTATATATCATGCATTTTTCATGAATTGTAATAATTATATTTTCTTTTTGGAAAAACAATTTAAGTCTTTATTCTTTAGTTATGTGTAGAAGTTGCAATGTCATGTTGGCTTCAATAGCTATACCTAAACATTACACAGTATAGATAAACATCCATATGTTTAATATCTATAACTTTTTTTCAATTATTTTTACTTATATTTTGGTAATACGTAAAAAATGAGTAAGAGTAATATTTTTGAGAGAATAATATATAGATTTTTTTAAATCATAAAAAATTAAAAATTGTCAAAACAATAAAAAAATTTAAATTTACAACTTTTTTTTATTTATTATTAAAGTCAACCACAGATTCTAAAATAACAATAAATTATATTATTGATATGTCATTACTTAAAAAAATATTCTCCTTTATCTTTTTTGTGATGGGTGTTTTTACTCTATAATTACTTAAAACTTATTAAAAATGATTCTGTGTAAATGCGTTTTGTCTGTCTATGTTGGTCGTGGGCCAGAGAGAGAAAACAAATGGTGCGCTGACATCAACTTAATGCGCAAAGCCCTAAATAGCAGTGGGAAGATGCATTTGTTACTAACCTAATTAACCAGGGTTCGAGCCCCCTTTTTTTAATATCTTTATTCATTTTTATTGAATATTGATCTTTGTCTTTAACTAATAATGTTTTGTAGCGTCGTGGTGCTTTCTTTTATTTTGATTAAACGTTTACGTAAATACGTTATAATCAAAAGATTCAGTTAAGTAAATCATTCATATTTTGATTCATATTTTATCTGAATACTTGTAGTTGAGTAGTTCATTGAATCGAGATGAATCACTGAAACGATTCAGTTGAGTGAATTGAATCAACTGAATCGACTCACTCAACTGATTCATATTTCCCATCCCTAGCCTGCTGCAGCGGTTGATTATTTTTTCGTACGTATTTTTAACAACTTTCATATGGTTTTCGAGCGGAAACGCACTTCTATTATCTAGTGGTCCGAAACGTTTATAGTCATTGCTAATATACTGTAACGAATTAACATTATGTGACACCCAAATAAATTATTTTTTTCAATCACTCTGTAATCTTTAAGAAACACGCTGTGTACATACATCAGATACCACAAACTAATTTTATTATTAAAAAGCTTATTATATTAAAAAGGGCTTAAAGCCCCCCATACACGATCAGTTTTGAATGACAATCAATGTGATTGAAATTCATGAATGACCGTATATATGTATGAATGATGATGACTGACAGTCAAATTTTATGACTGATGAAATTCAAACATGTTTGAATTTGTATCATCAGTCAAGATGATTGTCATTCATGATTGACCATGTACTTCTATGAATGTACATTTTATCAGTCAATTAAGTCGAATTGTGTAAATTAGTCGTGTGTTCTTATTTGTGTTTCGTATTGTCTTTTCGTAATTTTATGTATTATATAGTTATATGTTATTAGATTATGATGGGAAAATGTGTTTCTTTTTTTGAACCATTCTTTCATCCAAAATCTTTTTTTTCTTTTAGTTTTTTTCGTTTTATCACACGCTAGGTAAATAGCAATTCCAATAATACTTTCTTTATTCATTTTATGCAAATTTCAATTTTCAAGAAAATTTAAATAACAACTACACGATACACCACACTTTCAATAGTGACAATTGTGTTGACTTAAAATAAAATAACCGTATGACGGAAGATTGTCAGTTTTGATTGACCGTATATAGTTGTTATCAATCATCAGCCAATGATCAGACTTGACTGTCAATCACATTGATTGTCATTCAAAACTGGTCGTGTATGGGAGGGCTTTACATATCACTAAATAGTAAAATGGTAAGTGCATGGACAGTCATTATGATCAACAATATATAGGGTGCAGCCGAGATATCTACCACATTTTTAAATGCTGTAGCGCCATCTGTGTTCAACCTAGAGAAATAATCTTAGTCTCGTTGGAAAGAAAAAGAAAGGTTTTTTTTTTGACATAATCATTTATTGTGTTAACTTGGTAGTTTTAAATATAACGTCATCTAAATGATGACCATGATTTTCACAACAATTGCGCATATGTAAAACGAAATCTACCTTTGGCGAATGGAGGGGCTTCTCCTGAATGACACGAGGGTTACCTTCGCTCCAATAACGTAAATTTTGTTTGTTTACATCACCGTGTAGATAAAAGTGTGCTCGTCCGTTATTAAGAGAGCGTTTAATGGAATATCTCCCGAGTTAATTTTCGGTAGCATTTCTTCACAAAACTTCATTCTGGCCGCGTAATCTGACGGTAACAGTTGCTGGGTGTATAAAATTTTGTACGGGTGATAATTTAAATCAAAATGAAGAATTCGGCGCACTGTACGATCGGATAAATTCAAAATTTTGGCATGCATTCGGGCGGATCGACAGGGACTTGCTTAAATTGCTGCGCGCACACGAGAAATGGTATGCGTCGTTCTCACTGACTTCGGAAGACCCGGCGGTTTTTTTTTTAGCTACTGTACCACACTCACGAAAGTTTTTAACTCAGAGGTGTAAAGATTTAATTGTAAAAACTGGAGTTTTAGGCTTTAATTTGAACTGTCTTCGGAAATCGCGCACAGTAAGTGTATACGAATCGTCATTACGAAAAAATCGTTCTACGGCAAACGCGCGTTGTTGCACCGTCCAGTCACCCATGCTGGCTTGTTACTACGTTGAATAAAACCTTTCTTTTTCTTTACAACGAGACTAAAATTATTTCTCTAGGTTGAACACGGATGACGCTACGCCATTTTAAAATGTAGATATCTCGGCCGCACCTTGTATTATTATTGTCGCTCGTCGTCATTTCGGGAAAATCCTAAAATCAAATTTTAAACTAGTATAGTGGTGTAATAACTAATACAGCGAGTGCCGTGTAGCAGACCGTCTGACCTTAGAACGTTATATTTTATATCTAAATAGTTTGGCTGTTTAATTGTGAGTTGCGAGTAGCGACTATCCATGTTTTATTTTAAGTTTTTCGCAGATTATACAACTGCAGTCGACAATTTAGCATTTGTTTTAAAAGTAAAGTCTGCCATCACGTGAAAGGTAATTATACTAATTAATAATTATATACATAATTACATAAAGAAACTAAATATTGTTTTATTATAGTAAATTATTTCGTAATTTTATAGATAAAAATTATAGGTATACTATTTACTTAAGTAATTTTCAAAAATATGCACGTGCCTTCATACATTTTTTCATTTGAAATTATTAGTAATCATATTAGATCATAATTATTACTATACCACTGAGTATAGATACACTATTTTATACTCAATGCTAATACTTAACTAATATAGGTAATAGGTATAATATAAATAATATTATCACAGACAAATGATACAATTATATTTGTGTATGTAAATTATCATCTCAATCACAAATATAAATAACATATTCATAGTATCTATAGCTGTATGCTGGTTGTCCTAGTCTAAAGTGTATCAAAACAATATTCAGAATATTTCAGAAATTCTGTGTAAATTGGAAATTATTAAATGATTTTCGTAAGTAATATACCTAGAGTACAAATTATTTACATCAGTATAATCTTGCATAACTTATAATGGCTAAAACTCAAGATTCACAGAGAAGACGTATTGCTATAGGTTATTCACATGCATATTCCATCTCATATGCTTATCATTAGTTAATCCCAAATACATATCGTATGTTTGAAACTTTAGATAAAGTTTTACATTCTATGCCATTCCACAACTTTTATATAATATTATCTATGACTATCCTGCCATTAATGTTTTAAAATGTATAGTTATATTTTATTACAATTACAATTGCAATTAACATTTATTTTATTACAATTACAATTGCAATTAACATTTATTTAATTACATTTTTTTTTAGAAAACTATTTAAATACTACATAAAATATGAAGTTGCTAAATGCAAATCTGATATTT
Source organism: Pentalonia nigronervosa (assembly GCA_014851325.1). Classification (NCBI taxonomy): domain Eukaryota; kingdom Metazoa; phylum Arthropoda; class Insecta; order Hemiptera; family Aphididae; genus Pentalonia; species Pentalonia nigronervosa. The sequence continues at coordinate 48,223 of JACXSJ010002216.1, read as the reverse complement.
TCTCTGCCGAAAAAATTATAAAAAAAATCTAAAAAACTTAAAAACCTAAAAAAACAAGTTTCTAGCTCAGAATCTCATATGTTTACTGTAATGGGATGTTTTCTATATCAGACGATTTAATTTATTTTAATTTGCAATTTCTTTTAGACTACGAACAATCTGATGATATGTGATCTATAAACAACATTTTGTGTTATCTTTCAGTGTAATTTTTACATATAGATATTTTATTATATTTTAAGATCATTAATTTATGTGTCTTTTATTTCTGCATAACTAGATACAGAATCTAGTCCACAAAAAAACTCATCTCTACTAAAAAATAAAAATCCTATACCCAATGGTGATGGTAGTAATATTGTCAAACGGCTATATGGTCTCCATTAAAACCATCAATTAGTAATGGAAATGTAGTATTATGTTTGTATATATACAGATGGTATATTATTATTTTATTTAATTGTGATTTAAATATATTTTTTGCAGCTGAAAATTGTATTTTGTTGAATATAATTGAATCGCCTCTACAACCTGTAGATAGCCAGTCTTTACAATTATTAGTTTCTACAGTTATTATACTTTTAGTAACTAATAATTTTAGTTTTATTTTTATGTTAAATATAATAAATTTCTACTAATATTCACTATTATTATTTTAATTAGAAAAAATGCGCGAAGCATCATCAGAATCAAATCACAAATGTTGTGATATGGTTTCTTATTTGAATTTACCTATGTATTATTTTTTTCATTTTTAGTATTATATTTAAACAATATATTGTGTTGTTATTCAAGAAGTAAAAAGAAGACTATTTCCGTCTGATCATCATAAAAAAACCAAGCTACTACAAGGCCAACAGACGATATCTCAAAACGTAATAATGATGATTTTGACTATTCTCAATTGATAATAACTGGTTAGTTATCATCTAAAACAATTAAATTTTTTTACCCATTTATGTGTGTATTTTATTAATTGTGAATTTTGTTTATAGAAAATAGATCCTTGTCCAAGACACTGATGAGTGATGATTCAACTACTTTGAAGTCAAAAAAATTTTTATGTGGTAATTTGAGAACAACATATTTTTTTTTTAATTTTGTTTTTTTTTTGTGTACTATTTTTTGATGAAACTAAATTATTTAATTTCTAAAAATATTTTATTTGTTATTTTGTGAAAAGTACAACTGTAACTATAATATTGTTTAACTAAATTATTAACAGATGATAATGATGCTTTCAATAAATCGGTTCTCCACTAATTGTTGACTATAAAATTTGAAATACGTTCTATGGATGAAAAATTAAATTTTATATTAAAATTACCTGAAAATGACAAAAAAAATACCTCTTATGAGTGTAAAAAATGCAGATTTAAGTAATTTTGATATTGATTTTCCAATCAAATCATTTAAAAAGTTGGATGATATTGAAAATAAAATATCAAACAACACATAGTTTGCATTTGGTCGGTTTTTATTCAAAGTGATTTAAAATTCATTAATTTTTATAAAAAATTATTATTTCTAGATTCAATATATTTCTGCTGTAGAAGGACTGACTGTTAAAATAATAGTCAGACGTATAATGACCTTATTATTCATTCCAGAACTGCTAACTAAATTTTCTTACAGTAGCCATAGTAAAAAAACAAAACGGAGTTTTTATGTGTTGTTGATTACAAAAATTATTTTCGGTTACTCTAAATTAAAATAATAATAATAAGTTAAGATTTAAGTAGTGTTTTCAATTTATTATATTGAGCTATATAAGAACTATATTATGTACACATACATTTTGATTTAAATTTTTAAATAATTAACTTCAGATAATTTTGTTGTTATTATGATAACTAGAAAGCGGATTTTTAGGTTCTTAAAACTTTAAATATAATGCTATTATGCTCTAACTATAAAATATTCTCTTAATATTCTTTACACATTTAAAATATGCTAAAAATATGATTTTTTTTAAAATAGTTTATACACATTTGCACATGCTACAATACTAAATGTGTATTGTATATATTTGTATAAGACTACATTTAATTTTACAATATTTACATTTACGGTTAATATATTGCACCTCATATTATAAATATACTCAAACAAAGTAATAAAGAAATATTTAATAAATAATATATCACAACTTGAGAAATTAAGGTCCTCACACACTGCAGCAGTGGCGGTAAAATACTGCAGGACACATTTCACCGCTCACCGTGATGGTATAAAGCTTAGACAATATAATTTACCGCCACCACTATAGCACTGCAGTGTGTGCACACCTTTAACAAAATATCTTAATTTTTTTTTGAACATTCTCCAATCTTCAAAATATGCTTTATTGTGCAAAATAACTTTTATGGATGAACTGTCCACATTTTTCATCCTCTCTGCACTGTATATAAAGCCAATAAAGGTTTGTAAAAACCTAAAAATCTGCTCTTAATTATAACCAAATATTTATACTTGTTTGATTTATGAAACTAATTAACTTTTTAACTATATAGCTTATAATTAGAAAATTAATTTGTTTGTATGCTAATACTTAACTTTTTGGAGAATCGGATGTTCTTAAGATAGAATAATAAATATAATCTTAATCTAATAAAAATATCCATTTGGTTTAAATAAGATCAATTTGATTTTTCTCATTTAAATATAAATTATATTCTTAAATATATATCACTAAATTATATTTATTTTGAAAAATATTATAATGACATTTTACTATTATCTTTGATTATAAATGGTACAATTAATATAAAAATGGTGGTTAATGTATGAATTAGATTTTAATGTGTACAATATATTATTTTTAATATATTTTTTTAGTAAATTGTGTCAAATATATTTTTCAGAATCTGTGCTCAAGATAAAAATGTTTTCTTCTTCGGACAATTCCAGAAATGAAATCGAAAATGTCTTAAAATATATTTTTATTTAAACACCATTCAAATTAAAAAATCAAGATCCTGAAAATATGAAAATCCAGATTTTCAGATTGTGGATAAAAATTAAATTTAAGTTTTTTTTTTTATATTATCCTTATATTTTTCTAATAATTTTTATAATTCTATATTATGTAGTATTATATTATATTATATGATTATTTTACCTATATAATAATATTTAAAACAAAATATTACTAATTAATTGTATTGTGTATTAAATTTTAAGTAAAATAATTAACTATATTAATTATATTAAGTTATAATAATAACTATACTTAATAATAATATGGTATATTCACTTTAATATATTATAAATATGATTTCAATAAAAATGAACAGCAAAAAGAACAACAAATAAACCATAGTTTTAAGAGGTATGCAAATTAAGTATTGATAGGCTAATGAGTATTGATAATCAGTTATTGTTTGAATAAATTATTGCAATGGTCGAGAAATTTGTTATAACAGTATATAAAGTTTGGGGGGGGGGGCTGAATTATTTTAGGAAAAAATTAGGGAATATCATAGCAATATATGCTACCAAGGTTTGCTTGAAATGTTTTGATTTTTTTTTTAGGGGGGAGGTCTTACAGTTGATTTTAAGAGGGTTAAGCCTCCTTAATTGTTCTTAAGTCAGAAGGTACAATTTAAAAAGTATATAACTATGGCATTTAGTAACATTGAATAATTCTATAATACTGATAATATGAACATTAGTTAAAAGTTGGTGTTTTATTAGAAAAGTTAATTTTAATATTTAACCTATATAAAATATTATTATCCCAACATACAAATAATATTAAGTATAGGTTTATATTACTATGCTTATCAAATGTTGATTTATGAATGTTGATTCAATTTCATTTTTTGGTTCAACTCGCCTTTACAAAAGCTTTATTTTAGATTAAAACAATCTTCGTTAATTCAAAACTCAACATTTATTCAATAATCAACATTATGAATTAAACATTTATAAAATATTCATTATAAGTTTGTATACTATGTAGGTAGTAGATTGTCTATCGTGTATTTATGTTTTATAACTTCGGTTTCTTTTAGTTAATACAGCTAGATTAAATTTAATAAACAAGAAACGACTGCAGTAGAGTGAAATTGTTAGATTATTTTATCGACTTATCGTGATAGGCAAACAAACTAATATGAAAATCAAAATAGATTGAATCTGACAGTATTATTACCATGTATTATATAAAACATAAGTGATAAGTCAGATTTTCTCCGCAGATCTGATCCCCCTCCCATTCCTACCTACCATATAAAAATTATGTATATGCCACGGGCTTCAGCTTTTTAAAAATAACCCCATATGCACAGTTTTTAAATAAGTACCTAGTCCTTATTTACCGACTATAAGTAAGTAACATAATGTTAAACTTTAGTGCAATAATATTATTAATGTTGGCAACCATTGGATATTTGATTATTTCTGGTTGCTATTGGTTTCCATTGATTGCACGATAGCAACAAGAAATATTGATTCTCGTGTCAAAGACAAACTTTATGTGTGAGCTACCCTATTAGGGTTAAAAATTGAATTACTTCATTTTATATTTCACAGTGCCAGTGGAGGATTTTCAACATTTTCTTTGAGAGGGTGGCGGGGTTCTGTAAAATAATATGTATTTCAAAGGCATTATTTATATAAAATAAAAGTGTTGACTGTATTTTCATGATGTAATTTATATTAATTTAAGTTTAAAGGTATGATATTTCAACAAATTATTTGAGTATATTATTTAAAATATATACCAGTGTCTAGGGAGGGAGGTACAAACTCCAGACCCCCCCCCCGTTAAACCACCACTGCACACTGCTGACTGTTATATTATTAAGTATCTATATATCAATCTACTTATCAACACTTATGACAATATAATATTATGAAACATATTCTTATAATAATTATTAACTGGTCTTCCTATTTTTATACTTGTTTAATCTCAATCAAAATAAATGATCATTTGATATGTAAATTTCACAATGTCCGGCACCTCATTAGTACCTCGGCTCATCGCTCATGGGTAAGCTCATATATTTTAGTACCTAGGCATATGCTATCCGTAAATGTATTTCGTTACTATAATAATACAGGGTAAAATGTTACATTTTATATAAATTTGAGATTGCTTAATACAACTTGGTCTACTTTTTGTATTATTTACAAAGATTAAATTCGGATTTAAAAAAATATTTTATTCTATTAGACGCAAAAAATCAGTATAACATGCTCATACTAATATTATATTAATATAAATTATTGTTTTCATTGCAAAAAAAATGTATCATTTCAGTATTGATTTTTATTTAGAGCATTATACTACTTATGTTATATTATTGTTCTATACCTCTAATGAACAAAGAAAGATTTCCTTTCGTTCGTCGTCAACAAAGGGTGTGAAATTACATGTCAATAACTTAGGTGGCGTTAGTGGTGATGCTGGCGACGGCGCAGTGTAATAAATCAATAAACTGTATAAACTAAAACGAAGTAAAATTACGGTTTCGTACGATCGCCTAAAAATAACATTAGGATTTCACATTTACATTTCAATGTACTCTTATATATACCAAGTTCCACACTGGTACGTTTTAAAAATTTTCTTTTTGAAATAAAAACATAACGATTAACATTTTAACAAAATGTAGGCCTATATATATTTTTAATTATACTTTTTAAATTGTTACTAGCACAATTTATAAGAGATCTCGTATTAAATCGTCAAGTTTTTTAATCTAACATAAACGATTAATTTGTTAAAAGTACAAGACATTATTAACAACATTAAAAAAAAAAAAAACTAAAATTTTCGAAAACTTAAAATGTTTTAAAATAACTTAAAAATATTAATTACAATATTTTGAAAATTGTACGATATTTAGAAAACACTAATGCAAATTTATGGTGAAAATTGCAAATCAATGGCGTTATTCGTTTTTGAATTACAACAAAATAATAATCGATTTGTTAAAAAAATAGTGCTGCTTAAATATTCTTGTCTTTCAGAATTTTTTTGTTTCCTAATTAATTATATTTGTGAAGTTTAATTAAAATCAATCGATTGAATATGTTTATTTATCAAATCGGATTTATTGTTAGCATATTTGTAAATAAGTCTATAGATTTATTGTAGTTGTTGTTGGCTATACACAATTGGGCAATTTTGATTAAATTATAAAGTAATTTTTTTTTAATTTATTATTAAAAGTCATTATTTTAATTTGGAGCTATATTTTGTTAAAATTTGATTCATACATTTTTGGTTTAATAGAATTAAATTAAATAAGGTGGGAAAGTGGGTATTACTGCTTTGCTGTACAATAGGTATAGGTGTCGAATGAGTTATTGTAATGGATGTGTTAAATTTAAATTTAATGATAAAATTACTATAATTATGACTGTGAAATACAAATTTGCAAGCAAATTTAATTTTCATTAAATTATACGTTTTCTATACAAAGATAATTAAAAACCCCTCACAAAACAAATTTGTAAGTTCGTAAGATTTCGACTTGTTGTATAATGGCTAACACAGATAAGTATTTAACATGCGAAGAACAGAAAATTATTCTTTCACCGCCGTTACCATAGTGATGCCATAACCTGACTGTGAGATGGAAGAATGTCAAAACTAGCAACCGCGGCATCGCGAATCAATACTTACTCGAGTTGCGTAATACGGCGAGGGCGAGTGGCGACGTGGGGACATGACTACCCACACAAGTGCACAGCGCAGAGAACCGAAAGTAACTATGCCTGAAAAATAACACACCTCGAGTAGTACAATATAAGCTATAAACATGGTAAGGCACCTAAAAAAAAAAAACTGAAATCATATTTTATTCAAATAAATTATTATAGTCATTATTGGAACACACCGTCGTTGGCTATGTATCCGATTTACGAATGATTTTTTTTTTTTTGTCTACAACTTCAAAATTTACTGGCTTCCTGGCCCTATATAATTCCGGTGATCAGACGTAATTGTTTTTGTGGCATTTAAGGACAGTGCTTTATTTTGTTGCAGTATCTTTAAAAATAGTGTGAAATACATGATCTACACTGTTTTGAAAATATCACAAGTTAATATTATTAATTTTCGTAATTAAAATATTCATATATTGTTCTTTATAGTTGACATAATACATTTATGCTATGCATTATGCATATTGGTACATTAGTAGGTACACTAGTATCACAAAATATATTTTTTTACATTTTTACCGTAATATAAATGAACCATACTACAGCTATAGTGCTTATTATTATGCATTTACGCATAATATGAAGGATATATTGATGACTAAGAGGCCAAAAGTTGTAAGCCCAATTTTTTTCGAAATTGTTTTTTAAGTCCATTGGGTTAATTTGGATCATCTTCATTGGCAAACAAAATATTATAAGTCAATATCATATAAATAAAAAATGTTATTTTAATACTTTAATGTTTGTGTTTTTAACACATGATAGGATTTTTTAGTGCATAATTATAACAAGTCCCAATTTAAAGAGACTTATAATAAATATTGTATTATGATCTAAATATTAAGCGGACAAATATAACAAACCTAAACTTGATACTTTTGTTTGAAACTCTAAAACAACTAGATCAATTAATTTGAAATTTTATTGAATTAACAATTTTTAATACGCCCACCAAAACATTGTACGCCCACTGTTCAAATATAATATTATAACTGCTATTTATAACAAATTCCATTTAAATTAAAAAAAGATATTTTAATTACATTGAAAACATTTTTAAGACATACATTAATGTAATCTACAGAATATTTTACAAATAAATTAGTTGTAACACTGAAAAACATAAAACATCAACATAAATTATTTGGTTTAAAATAACTGAAAATATTAAAATTGCTCTTTGGTAAAATTTAGTGTTTGTGACATAAAACTTTTGCAATTGATATTTTGTACAATATGATACGAGGGAGGAGGGTAAAAAAATAATCATGTTTATGTGTTAACGTCCTTAATTACATTTAAAAATAAACTACTTACTTACTCAATGAAATATTAAAATAATTAATTAGTGTAAGTACCTACAATTATCATGTAATTAAATTTAAAAAAAATTATAGTCATTGTAAGTATTAATTAACTATTTATCACTCACTGTGTCATTAATACATCATTTAAAATAATTTTTTAATAGTTTTATATTTTATAAATATTTAAATATAGCCATCTCATTATTTGTATTTTTTGAAACTAAATTAGACAATTGTGTTTCTTTTTGAAGAACATAAAACATTCAAAACAGCTAAAATATGTGTATGATGTTTTACACAGAGTATAACAAAAACATCTAATATATAGATAACTAAGCGATTAACTAACTACATAGTTTATGCAATAACTTTTTTTATAGTCAACATTACAACCAATATTTACATTATTTAGATTCTGAATGGAGCAAAGAATGTATTGATTTTACAATGATGTGTGTTTTTTCTTTTTTTTTTTTGTGTGTGTCTGTAATCGATAACACTTCGAAATCGAGATCGCCTCAAAATCGGTAAATTGTGGCGCAGTAGTCACATCCTATGTTAACAAGAGGGATGTCTGAGTTCGACGCCGAATCTCTATCAAATATTTTTTGCACTTTTTTAAACTTTTTTACGAAAATATCCCTTGATTTGATATGCAACACCACCAAAAGTAGGTTACAGGGCAGTAAAATATGCACTTTGGTTGCATTGAGTCTCCGAGCGAGGTCGAACAGGAGGGATGACAAACACAGGCCCTTAGTATTTAGGTGTATCTGTGTATCTAAATTTCTGGTTTATACGCGCTTCCACGGGTATAAGAATTAATATCAATAAAAAAAAGTGTAAAACAGGTGCAAAAAACATTTTAAGACTGTTAGATGTCGAACTCGAGATACTAGGTTAATAAATGAAATTACGACCACTGCGCTACACTTCAGTAGCTTGTAACTAGTAAAATACTACCTATTTAAGTAAATTATAGAAGAACAAATTTCAAAATGCTACAACTCGAAGACTATTGATCTACACCAATTTTAGTTTGCACCACCCTTTTCAGCATAGAAAAGTACTTAGGATTAAAAATAAAAAATTTTAAAATTTAGGATGCCCAATAAAGTAGAAATATGCCTATATTATTATACCATCTTAAATAGGTTATAGGGTAACATTATTGTCATAATACGAGGCATATTGGAAAAGTAAGGACCGTTTTATCGTAAAAAAAATTATAATCAAATGAAATAGGTTTTATTAGCACATTAAGTTTCCTACTAATCAATTTCACTTTTCCACATAATCGCCATTTACTTCTAAGCATTTTTCGTACCGCTTCACCAGCTTCCTTAACCCATCTGCATAGTAGCTCGCCGCATGCGTGTTGAACCAATTTTCAACGGCGTTCTTGAGTTCCTTGTCACTTTCAAAGCGTTATCCACCGAGCCATTTTTGAAATGTATAAAAAGGAAATAGTCACGGTAGGGACTGTACGGTGGGTGGTTAAAAATTTCCCGACGAAAATCTTGAATTTTCTCTTGGGTCTTGACTGCAGTATGAGGACGCGCATTGTCGTGAAGGAGGATTATACCGGATGATATGTTGACATTTATAAAATAACGGGATTCTCGATGAAAAATTTTAATTTTTTATTTCTGTAACCAATAGCAACCATTTACATATATAAAATGTAAATACTAATAACTACTATAAGTATTATAATTGATAACCAATGGCAATTATTTATATAAAAAAAAAGAAATCGACAATTTTTGTTGTAAATCTCATTTTCCTTATTTTTTTTCTTTTTCTAGACGCATTAGAAATCGACTATAAATTTCTTATTTTTGATGAACTAGATGCAATTTTCTATCAGTAAAGATGCTAAAGTAGAAAATTGAAGGATTTTCACTGCCCCAAAAGTGATGACAGACAGAAAGAAAAAAACCACACATCATTGTTAAATCAATACACACTTTCGCTCCACTCAGAATCTAAAATGAACGTTTGTTTAGTCATATTTTTGAACCACTGGTCCGTTTTCAATAAAAGTTAGGTACCTAACACGGGTAGATACCAATTTTAGAACCAGTCGAAGAGCGAACCGGCGGCAGTAAGGACAAAACTTGATGGTGTATTATAATATGTTGGTAGGTTGGCAATAAGTACTTGTTATAGAAAATACCAGCAGCTCAGCCTGTGGCGTTCGGTGCGCGCCAAGTAGGTGAAAACATAATCGTCCGGGGGTCGGTGTTAGCAAAAAACCAAAACGAGTGGGCTGCACAGTTGACCAGGTGCAGATCGATTGTTCGTGACCCCTCCCCCCCTACCAACTACCTCTAACCAGAACAACCACCGATCGAACCAACGGTCCAAGGTCCCGGCGCCACCGCCATAATACATAGTGCCAATCCCATCATTGTCACGGCGGGGTGGTACAGCGATTTCCAAGAGCACTATAATAATAATAATAATAATAACATTATTATTACGGACTAACGATTTTCATCCAACCGACGTCAGCCAACTCATCACATCCCAACAGAGTGCTCAACCGTCGCCAGACTCCGCTTCTCCGCCACCCACCACCCACCACACACCAAACGCCAAACACCACCCACCACTGATGCGCCGTTCACCGCAAATGACGCACCGCTGTTGAATGCTCATCGGCCGACGCCCGTATTTTCTCCCGTCCATTGTCAGCTTCAGTCGTCCAGTGCGTCAGCCCTAATCGTCGAATACTTTTTCGGTACCTACGTGTCAGCTTCAGATATCCATCATGGAGGTGGTCCCGAAGCAGAACCCGGATATCAAGTTTAACGACATCGAGTACTTGTTGAAAAACAGTATCGTAGGACAAACCGATGTCGTGTGAGTGCAGTATACAACAATAATATTATGATCTATTGTAGATATTTTTTCTGGCGGAGAAGGGGAATTTCTGTCGTGTTATTTATGTATATTATCTGGTTTTATGTTTTTCATTCAGAAAGGTGACCGAAGAACGTGAAATGTTTTTGCAAAAAGCCGAAATGAATAACATCAGTCGAGAAGATTGTTTAGCGCAGTTAACGGCCGAGATACAATTGCTGGATATCTGCAAATCCAATATCAATGTAATATCACAACCTCCGTATAGTTGTCACGCCAACTTTTATAGTAACAATAAGATGACGTTAACTGTTGTTTTATTTTCATTTTTATTAGGATCGTACACCAGTGAATGAAACGCAGTCTGCAGTTCACGTCAAAGTATTTGATATGCTGATCAATCGCATAGACTTCTTGTATTTCAATATGCTACAAATGTTTCCAATTATTTTGACGTCATTGCAACAATACATGGAATTTCGTTTCAGCCATGTAAGTTACAGACAAATGCACTAATAATTATTTTAAAAAGTAGTTGTATAATTCATACTAATTACCTAAAGTAGGTGATGAATTTCGATAAAGTATTAAGAGTATCCATCAATAACGACGACTATACTGAACAATATTTATACAACTATTATTTATTCGGTTCTGGTTTATTATATTTTCTAACAATCTAAAATATATATTATCATAAAGTCATATATCGTCGATAATAATATAAATATATACTACTAAATACTAACTATTGTAGGTAATGCTTTAAACAATTATAATAAAAAATATACATAATAATATACCTATTCAAATCGAAAAGACTAATGAAATAATTTAAAAATAACTTCTACGAAAAAAATTTAAATTGTAAAAATAATGATTAATTTATTAAATTGTAAATACTCATTATGATACATTAATTTTGAATATTTAAATGTTAAGGGGCCTGCACATGACCTGTTTTTTTGTTCGAAAATATGCCTTGTACAAAAAACTCTCATGTCTCGTAGAGTGATCAATTTTTAATTTTTTACTACAAAACCATATAATATGATTTTGAATATGAGAAAGTTTCAGTAAGCTTTCGTTTTTTTTTAATTATTTTTGTTTTAAACTACGAAATCAAAAATTGAAGTCCAGTGCGCCCTGTAGAAAATTGTCTACTTTTTAATAATAATAAAAAAAAAATAAATTAAATCACACCACTCTACGAGACGTGAAAGTTTTTCCTGTAAAGCGTGTTTTAAAAAAAAATCACGCTTTTCATTTTTGGTCGGAGATGCCGTTGACATTTACGCGCCTACAGTGCGTGCGTAGGTAACCAGGCACCCGTATACAACCACACTTACACTAATCATTATTGACGACTAACACAAATGCTATGGGTGGCGGCAACAAAATTGCATATTGCCTAAATAATGCCCCTTAATAAAGACACGAGCAGGCCCCTTAAAATGAATCAATAATACATAATGTTAATATACATATCATCTTAAAATTAATCAAGAAGCGATATATTCTAGTTTTTGTTTAAAGAATCATTTTCATTTCAAAATAACTAAATGAAACAACTAAATATTGTTACATTCTTTTAACTAATTACTTAATTTATTTTTTAATGTGAATATTTTTTGAATTTGTTTAGCACCTAATCAAATCAAAAATTAAAGATCCAACATCCAAACCCGCTTTTCCCGAGTAAATTGACCACTTATTATACCTCTTCATTAATTATCATTAAATATCATCAGATATTATTTATGTTTTCTAAAGGTTGACCAAAATATTTTAAATTAAATACTTACATTCGAATTGTTTTTAGACAAATACCTACTCGTTGTATAAATAAATTGGTAATAATTAATGACCAATACATTAAAATTAATAGGTAATATAAAATAATTTTTAATTTTCAGAAAATCTATATTCATGACACGAGTTTGTTGCGTAAACTAATGGCAAATAAGCACAACGATCCCGAAGTGTACAAATTAGCAGCACTGTTTGAATACAATAAAATGCGCAATGTCGAAGACGCTAGGCTGTACTTTTCAGAAGGGCTGAAATACCACAAACATTGTAAAATACTATATATTGAAGAATTCGATTTAGAAGTCCAGCATATTGAACATACTAAGGGGGAATCACTTTCTATAGCGTTGAGCAAATATAAAAACCAGATTCAATGCTTCAAAGGTGACTTGGAATTCCATTTAGCATTGATTGATAAAGTATTGCAATTTAAAACAGTCTGGGAACTGAAATTTCGTGTCGTATGGTATGAAATCAGTTTTAGTGTATTTATAGGTAGAGTAGCAGAATATTAATTCTAAACTACTTATTACACAGGGATATGTTCGAGGAATACAAGCACGATGAACGGATGTGGCAAAAGTTAGCTAAAATTATCTTTAAAGGTTTTATCTTTGATTACAATTTGAAACTGATGGACTTTGACAAATATTATAAACGGAGACTAGTGTTAGTACTTACATAGGATTTTTTTGCATTTGTTATCTTATAGTACCTACTGACAATTTAAATTGTTTAGACATTCTATGAAAGCATTTGATGATGGTTTAAAAGAAGATTGGACACCCATAAAACGTAAAACTTTATGGAACATGTTCGTTGACCATGTAATTGAAATTTGGAAAATGTATGGTGTGACAATTGAAACAATTGATAGTTCTTTGAATGAAACTATGGAGCGAGTGTTTCAAGGAGCGCAAAACGAAGGATTTTTATATAAGGCAGAACATTATGTTTATTGGGTAAATTTTATAAAGTATAATAAATTTTCTTCATAATAAAAATATATTCTCTTGTTAAGGCTGAATATAAAAATGAAGAACGCAATGATATTTTATCAAAGGCGATTGAAATGAATAGAAATAATCCAAATGTTTGGATCGAATTAATTTCAATTTATACTGAAAACTATGATTTTGAAATGGCATTTAATGTTTTTCAAGATGGTATAAAGTCGTTGAAATCAAATGCAATGCCGTTGTGGGAATTGATGGAAACATTTTTAATTGACTTCGGCAAAAGTTTGGTATAATAATTGCATATTTATTAACTTAAAATAGTGGAAATCTATACTATTAGTATTATCTATTAACTTTTGATAGCTAGTACTTGCTAAATATATTTGCATTTAACAGATGAGTTTTTTTGTGTGTATGCATACATAACAAGTTGTCAAAAAAATGATTTGATTTTTAACATTGGGGTCATTTCTAATAAAAGTAGGACGTTTGTGCATTGTTGTAATAAATGACCTTTTTTACAAGCCGTTTGCGTATGGCTATTGTTGAAAAAGGCATAGTACGTTTTCCCATTGTTAATGCCACAAATAAACTTTTTTATAAGCCGTTTGCGTATCACTATTGTGCTTTGGCCCACATTTCAGGAGAAAACAAACAATTTCCTTCCATATAATTCTCAAGAATATAGTCGGATAATTCGAAAACATTTTCACTTGGTAAAATCTCAATCAGTTCATAAAATGTTTCTGATACTTCTGAAGGAAGTAACTTTTATATCTGAGATATGAATGATGTGCAAACGAAAAACTCAGTAAAAAAAAAAACGTAAATTTTTACCCAAAACCTGTTTTTGACAAAATCGATTTTGCCTATTGATGCAATTCCAAAAAAATAACCATTTTTTCACCGAATATGAATATATATTAGCATTTTCTAAACATCATAAAATTTTCAAAATATTACGATTCTTTTTAAGTCATTTATAGACATATTAATTTCGATTTTTATTAGTTTTATTTCAATTATTGTCAATAAAAAAAATATTTACCCAGTCAAAAACCTTGACGTTTCAATACAAGGTTCCTCATAAGTTTTTGTGAGTAAAAATTAAAAAAAAAATTGATCGTAAATCTACAATAATTTTTTATAAGTGTCTAAAGATAAAATTTAGACAAAATACGTCAAAATCACGAAAATTAGCATATTATTTTAAGTTAGAAATTCATAAAAATTGTTCATTTTATTTCTAAGATTTGAAAATTTAATACAAGATTCTTCATAATTTTATCTACTTTATATAAAAAAAAGTTTACTGGAGAATCAAAATAACTTTTTATGAACTTTTGAAGTTAGACATTAGATATTCATGATTTCATTCGTAAACTAACGATGTCTCATGGAACGATTTTCTTATTTTGTTGTAATTCAATAACTATGAATAGCCATAGATACTTTAAATATTCACCAAATATTTATAAAAGCAACTTCTAAACACCAAAAAATTTTAAAAATATTTTTAATATTTGTATATAGGCATATGAAATTGTTTATTTTTATTTTTGTTTTTTTTTTATAAATATCGATGAAAAAATGTCTAATGTGTTAAATAGTTTCCTTATAAGTTTTTTTGATAACAATTTAAAAATATTAAAGATACATTGGCATGATTTTTTGTATAAGCATTGTTCAATTACCATAGCTTAGGATTGAAAATGTAAAACAAGGTTTCTCATAAGTAAGTAGTTAATATTGTAGTCAAAAAATCTAAAAATTATAAGAACATGGTTTTTTTTATAAACATTTTATTTTAAATTTTGATAAAATTAGATATTTAAACAAAGACTAACAATGTTTGTTATTTTATTGTAATTTAAAAATATTATCCATGGGTAATTGAAACTTTTAACCTATATTACTATATTTTATACACATAATGGCATTTCAAATGTAATGTTTTCTCCAAAAATTTATTTAAACTACTGTGTTAATAATAGTAAATTAAATTACTTAAATAGCAATCATATATCATATGGTTTTTTATCAATAAATTCAAATTTAACACATCCGTTACAGTGACTCACTACATTTACTGTATAGTAAAGCATATCCATTTGCCTGTATTTTTAGTTATTATCTTATCCTGATTCGATAAATTTTTATGTTTATTTAAAGCTTTAATTATGTGTTATAAATTATAATTAAAATAATTTCATATTTAAAATCAATGCTTGTCACCTGTGATTAAGTTTGATATTTATAAGGCATTATTTTTTAAAAATTTAATGTTGTAATTACTATCCTGCTGTTTAAGATTTTTTTATCTATTTGTTTGAGATAAACTCAATATTCGTTATAATTTATAATGAATATATTTCTTAATGCACTAGCATTCAACTTTATTATAATATTTGTAGTCTCCTGATCTATGTCCACTAAAATAGACAATTTTACTAACCTATTTTTCTTATTTATTATAAATTATAAATGACCAATAACCTCCATAATTTATATTTTACCATCTATAAACAAAAAAATTGATAAGAAATATTGAACACCTATTTGCGAATATAATATATTGTCATCAAGTCGTGTAGTTAAATATAAAATGATATTATATGCAACAAATATTAACAGGTAGTAGGGCTCAGCAAAAATGTTCATTGTAGTATGCTAATATACTTAACATTTTTCTATATGTTATATAAGTACCTATACACATATAAAAAAAAACTAATACAATTATAAAAATATTAACTTAGTTTGATATAACTATATTTAACTAAACATATTTTTTTTAGCTTTTTGATTTTTACCATCAAGCCACATATGAGACATGCAACAAAATCAGTTTAATATTTAGAATAAAATATTTTAAACAGTTTATAGAATCCAATGGAATAAATAATGTTCGTAGATTCTTCAAAGAATTGATTAAGATAAGTCCTCCTTGTAAGCAATTGTTCATTGAAATGATTTCTTATGAACAATCTATGAATACCGTCAACATAGAGCAAGTCAGTAAATTGTACAATGATGTATGCTATAACATGGGACATGGAGATGTTGGTAAGTATAACCATAAAATTTATATGAATAACAAACCTACCAAGGTGGATTTATAAATCTACCTTAATACCTACTCTAAAGTCCAAGATGAATGGTGATCATAAATATTATACTTATTTGATATTCCTATGTACTTACAGAGTTATGGACTAATTATATTCGATTTGAGTACACATATGTTGAACAATATAGAGCAAAGATGATCTATAAATCGGCATTGCCGTTTTTGGGACTAGAGTTATTTAATGTTTTGACATCAGAGTTTGAAAACATTAAATATGAATTCTGGTATATATATATATATATATAACTGAAAATATTAAAATATAATTATAAATCTTATTTAACTTGTATTTAATTTTAATTTATAGGAATAATAACCGGGTTATACGTCCAGAAATTGTTGATATTAATTGAGAATAGCTAAAATAATTATCGATTATGTTCCACACATTACCTAAACAGCTACCTACATATTAGTATTTTAGGAAATTTGTTTAATAATACATAAATATAACCTACAAATGAAAGTATATTATGTAGATGTTATAACAAAGATATGCCAATATTATACCTATTTAACTATATGTGGTTTTTGAAATAATTTCTTTATTAACATTACATCATCGTTAAACTGTTTTTGTTTTTACGTTTTTAGATATTTTTAAAGTTTGACAATTAAAATGTATTCAATTTATTTAAAATACATAGGTACATATTCGTATTTTATTATTTTAACATTATATTGCACTTAATTATTCGAGTAAATTTAAGTTCTCGAGGCAAGCAACTATTATGTATTTTTGTTCTACATAATATTTATATTGCCTTTGAGATAAAATAGTTTGTATCTAATTGGTACATTATTTATGCTTATATATTTATATATTATTATTTATTATTTATAATTAATTATACTATTACAATTAAGACTAAATAATTCTTAAATGTTGTTTACAAAATCTTTTAGTTGCTACAAAAAAATCTACAACCAGAAATATCGATATTATCCACAATGCATTGTAGTTATTACAAAAAATTATACACAAACAATTTATTTTTAATTATTTAACTTAATTATGTATGTAAAATAATTTAATATGTTTAAATTTAATTGATAGCATTATAAAAAAACCAAAAATATATGTGTTGTAGTTTAGTAAAGTTTTTGTGTTAATTGGCTTATTTTTATTTTACCTGTAATTTAATATTTGGGTTGATTGAAAAAATAGAAGGATATAATGCCTGATTTAGCATTAAGTATATAGTAAAATCTTGTCTTTGTTGATACAAATGGTAAAATTCTAATTTCACACAAATATGTGAATTAATTATTATTTGTAGTAGGCTTAATTATAAATTATAAAACTTTTTTTTTACTAAGAATTTGAAATAATTTTACTTCAAACAAGGCTATAATAGTAATTTACTATAAAGTAATTTCAATGATGATTGATGGTCATTGCTATAAATTCTTCATACTTTATTCACTCTTGACCAGTATAGACTGTCTTCTAGCTTTTATATTGGTTTGTTAAAAATTAATTTAAAATAAACTAAGTATCTTCTTATAGGATAAAAAATGCCATAAAAATGATACCAATAGTGTTCATTTCTGTTACAGAAAAAACATTTTTCATTAAATGAAATTTTTTTCTTTTTTGCAATTCTGTTACTGAATTATAGACTTTTGACATGGCTTCAAAACTCAAACTCCTTGTTTAAATGTACAATTACGACTATTTTTACTAAAATTTCAATTGAAACTAAAAAATAGCATTATACTATATTTATACTATATACTTTAGATGTACCTAAATATCAATGTATTCATCTTTGTATATTTTGTGCTGGATTGTAGCAATGGCATTGCCAACATTTTGCTTGGATGATTGGAAGCTGATATTTTGTTACATAGGGAACTAGGGAAAGTTTAACTAGGATCTATCATGAATTTGGTATGCAGATACAGTGAGTATATAATATTTCAGACTATTGAAATAACCTTCATACAAATTACATTTTAAATACCTACATGGTTATGTCTTAAATAATAAATTCAAAGAACACTGATTGTATTTTTTAATTTTCTTAAAATTTCGTGGAAATTAAATAAAAATTAAAAATTACTGTAAAATTACTCCGGTGGACTTTATTATAGTCCCTAAAATAAAGTTGATCATATTATCAACATAAATTATATGCAGTTTTTCATTATGTTTATCCTAGTCACATAGTAGTAGGTACACATCCATTTCCTACTTTATATTAAATTTCTACATCATAATTCCTACCAAAAATTTAAACGCACATAATTATTTGAATACTTAAGGATAAAAAGTACTTTAATTTTTAGAATATTAACGTAAATCAACTCTTTAAATTCATTATTTCCATTTTGTATTTATTAAGAAGTATGAAAACAACAATATTGATTTTTTTTTTTATTTGACTTGATGTATGAATACTTACTAAAACCTAATTATAAGTTTTAAAAATTTTAAATCTTAGAAAAAATAATAATTTCCAAAAATCATATTTTAAAAATATTAAATAGGAAAAAATAAAAAGACTCTAACTCCATAGACTTTAGGACAACATAATTCATAATTTTCAATTAAAAATTTTTTTTTAAATACGATAAAATTTAAAAATAATATACATAATATTGTATTATATTATTATACAAATATAATATTTTTTATATATTATTGTAGTTGGAAATATGAAAAATGAATTTTAACCACAGCCTCATTAAATTTATGGTCACAATTGTTAAGGAATAAAACAATATATACAGATACAGAAATATTGAAGTTAAATTTATTTTTAATTTGCTATTAAGTAACTAAATATCAAATTAATTGAGATATATATATATATAGATTAAATAATAACATTGGAGTGTTGTATTAAATGTTGAAGTCCTACATTACGTATAGTTGAAACACCCATTATTTATGTGAATTGTTAACTATTATTTGAATAATAGAAAAAAAATAGTTTATCATAAGTGGTAAAATTACGATAACTATTAAAACATTGTCTGTCAATAGTACACGGAGTGTATCCGTACCTAGTGACAGATTAATACCAAACGGGGGAGTGCCGGGAATATGAAATGAATATGATTTAGATGTTAGACAAGACACTTAGTTATACCGAATACAATTTAACGTTTATTCAAATAAAATATGAATAATATAAATTTACCAACTTTACCGACGGTAGTAATTATTATACACGGATCAAGCGATGAAACAAGACTAGTTTGGCACTCGCATACATATAACAGGCCGAACGACTATTATAATAAGTTTCGTTAACAAGTCAAAATCATTATACCTATTAGTATATATATATATATATATATATATATATATATATATATATGGTGGAACTCTACGATATTACGGAATAAATGAAACACAAGAGTCTGGGATACATGTGTACCTATATATTATTTTATAATATACGTAGTATGTATATTATAATTAAAAATTATGAAACTGTAATAGTATGAAAGATTATTACAATAGTGTAATAACATGTATTTATGTACATACACTAAGTCGCAAAATGTCCCGTAGGCATCACCCTTAGTATCTCCGTGACAAATCAATATATTTAACTGCAGTTTTTTTACAGTAATAACCAGTGTTGTATAAAGATAAATTTTTAAATATCTAGATAAAAATAATTGACAGAAAATTTATCTAATTGAAGATAAAAGATACATCACAATTTAATTATCTAGATAAAGATAAAATATTAAAAAATATTATCTAGATAAAAAAAGATAGTTGTTTAATAGGTAAGGTATCTATCACAAAATTAAATTTTTCTAAAAAAAATATTTAATGATTTTTAATTATAATTCAAAAAATAAGCATAGCTCAGTTTTTAAGTTACCATAAAATGTTAAATGTAGTACCTAAAAATAAAAGTTAAAAATTAATTAGACTTAGAATTTTCTTTACACATATATTTTTAATTTTTAATATTGCATTAATTTTTTGTTAATTTTTTTTCTTATTATTCTTTTTGTGGTAATAAATAATAATACTAGGTACTACTAATTTATAATATAATGGTATCTATATACCTTTTTACATAATTCAAATAAATATTTAACAATGAATTAATAAATAAACAAACAGTTTACTGAAGAATTTAATCATTTATATTTATAGTTTAGATATTTCACTTAAGTAATCTTTTTAAACAAAATGTAGATAAATATAAGTATCAATATTTGTTATATAAAAAAAATAGTAAATACAAATCTATTACTAAAATATAGTTATATCTTATATGCCAAAGTAAAAAAAAATTATACATGTAACATGTATAAATTTAGTAACTAAAATAACTATATATTTGAACAAATCAAATAATAAAGATATTATAATATGAATCAAAGAATAGAAAAATTATTGTTGTATATCATTATTATTTATAAAAAAACATCCACAACATAGGAGCATTTCGAATATTTTATCACTGAGTCTATTACACCTAGGAGTTAAAATTTGAGACCCATAACTAAATATACCCTCCGCGGAGCAGAAGACATTAATGTTTTAGGTATTATATTTAAGAAATATATTTTTTACAATGGGATAAGAATTCAAAATATTTAGTTTTTTTTTTCTTTTGAATCTAAATATGGCAAAGCTTGCACATTAGATACAATTGTAGATGTAGAAGAAAACGGTTCACAATTATTTTCATTAAGAATATTATAAAAACCATCGCCATCATTATCAACAGGTTCCATATTTGAATTTAAAATAAAAAGAAAAAATTTAGAAGATAAATTTAATGAATTGCATTCCGACAAGAATAATTTTTTCATATTAACATAAATCTTATAACAATAAATTTAATTTAAATTTTGGATTACTTATTAATGACAATATATAGATTATATATATATAATATACATCTTCGGTGTGGAGGGGGGCTGGCGAGTTGGCTGAACTGTTTTCTGGGAGGACGAGAGCCCCACCTTGCCTCTCCTTAACGCTGAGCCTGTATATACCTAATCTAACCTAACAACAAATGTACATGGTACACATATATATCACATGTTATTCTCATTAGAAAACATATTAGGTAGGTACTTACTAAACTAATAGAACTTAGAAGTCTTAGTCGTAGCCCATTATAAAATAAAGTATAGGTAGGTACATAGCATTATATAATATATATTATCTCTAGTTGGTTATTTAAGCTATTTTAATAGGAGATAGGTAAAAGTACTTTTATGGCTGATTGCACAAAAACTTATTGGGTCGATAAGTTCAGTTATTGAATCAGTAAAAATAATATTACGTTTATCAAAATCTCATTATCTTATTGAATCAATAATTTATCAGTCATTAGCTGTTATTGACTTACTAACATATTGGTCCGATTTTAGTCCAATAAATTTTATTGGTTCAATAAAATGAAATATGTAAAAGTTTATCAACAGATTGCTATGTACCTGGCGATACAAAACTTTTAAGATTACTAATAAATCAGCGATGACCTCGAGGGTAAGGGGGAACTATGTACGTTTCAACACAAACCACTTTATAAATAATTACTAAACCGTAGACGCGTTAGGAAAAGACAAAGCTATACCGACTATAAAAATATCTAGATTAACATAAGAAATTCTGAGAATAAGACCAGAGAAATCGTGCACCCAAGACGGGCAAGTAATAAATTTAATAGTAGAAAACGCGCTCAAGAATACGCTAGGGCGTGACCAACCAACAACGAGCCAATAATACTCGAATCACGAAAATCAGACCAGCGATTCCGAGAAATTATCTAAATAAATAGAATATTTAAATTAAATAATGTAATATCATGTTGGGCGAGTGATTTATGATATTAAATTATATTTCGATACTAAATGGACTAACCGCTTCCGGTGAGTTATCGCCACTCGACGACAAAGCGTGGGTGGATGGCATTTCCTGGAACTAGCACATACGTACACGATAAAACGAATGAGGTCAACGCTATCTTGCTAGGACGACGTAGGTACCAATAGGAGGAGTAGCCAATATATAAGGGATCCCGAATCGGCATCGATTCAGATGTGATATTCGCGGGCTATAACGAGCACCTTCACGCCAGTCTAAATATTGATTTTAATAAAACAACTCATTGCAATATACAACAGTTTTCATAATTTATTTAACACCACGACTACAAGCTCCTACGTCCATTTCAAAGGTCGTCCTCTGACTGGTACACAACAAGATATCATCAAAACATATCTATAACAGTTAGATATATTATAATGAAATAATCTATATTATAGGTATTATAATCATATATTTTCATTTTTTTCGAATAAAAATGTTCAATGATGTATTTGTATTTAATCTACCTCAAAATTGAAATAAATCACGTTGGATCTACTCACCTTTTCATCCTCAGATTCAAATGATGAATTTGCCATAAATATTATGGAAATGTTACCAAAAGAGTATGTCTATCGAAAAAATTATGACCCTTTACTAAAGTATGACGATTTAGTTTTTGTACGTCAATTAATGTGGGTATATGATTATTACTATCAATTTAATTTCAACAGATAACTAATAGCTGGTAGTATAGTACACGACCTACATAAAATGCAGCCCCTATTTTTAGTGAACTCCGACATGAAGTCTGTAATCAGAAATCGGAAGTGTGCACTATTGATTTGAGAAATGAGTACTAGTAAAACATAAGTTAAATACAAATTAAATAGAATAAAGTTCATCTATTTGGCTTAAAACAATATTGGCATGAATAATGAATATGTTTACTCGGAAAAAAGTTCAAGCAGGCAAGAAGGATAATGAAGTGTGAAATCTTTGAATCAAGTAATTTTTAAATCATAAGTATATTTCCTATAAATTTGTAAAATAAAAATAAAAAAACTACAACATTGCAATTTGATAAATTGTATAAGAAATTTTATTACAAAAAAGCAAAGCAAGTTTTTTCAGTTAGAATTATTTGAAAGTGCTACAAAGGATGTTGTTGGGGCAGGCAAATAATCTCAATTTTAATAAAACATGTACCACAAATACAAAAAAAAAAAAAAAAAATAGGTGCGATTAAATGACACTTATGGTTGCACCGAAATACTAGCTATTTTCAACTATGTGTCCATGCAGAGATCCTAGGTAGATCTTAGGACAGTGAAATATTCAAAGTTGAACCTCCATATTTTGGATTTATTTATAAGGATGAACCATTATATATAACTGTAATAACTATCTAAATCTAGCAACCCTAAGTTTTTATTTAATTTTTAGGGGGGAAAATGTGGCTTAATGTTTCATTTAGTTTATTGATGCAGGCACTCGAAGGATTCATTTTCAGAGGTTTTAAATCTGATTTGGGACCAAATTGTACATAAAACCTCATGGAGTCACATTTTATCACCACATTTACAATTATTGATTACACTCAGATTTTATGCGACAGGCGCTTTTCAAGTAAAGAAGATGAAAACAATTAATTTTTATTTTATAATGAAAAAATATATTTATATTATTTTAATTGTAGTCAGTGATTGGGGATCATCTTCACGTTAACAAATCAACTGTATATAGGACAGTGAAAAGTGTTTCAAAAACAAGATCCTATAGCTAGAATGTGTCCACATTTTATTAAAATACCAATTACAAGACAAGATATTGTTACTGCATCAACAATGTTTTATAATCTAAAGCAATTTCCTAGAGTAGTTAGTGCAGTAGATGGCACTCCTATTATAATCCAATGTCCTAATAAGAATGTAGGAAAGTGATATAGAAATTGCAAAGGATTTTCTCTTTTAATGTCCAAGGTGTAAGCGATGAAAACGTAGAATTTTTGGAAACAGTTGACAAGTGCGTATTTCTTTAATTTAAAAATAAGATTTTTATTAACACGGCTATTTAAGGGGATCAGGAATAACTCATGATAGCACAGTATTTGACAATTCATTATTTCGTGCTAGTTTTGAAAACAACGAATTTGGTGATAGTGTGCTACTTGGCGATGGAGGATATTAGTGTAAAAATTATGTACTTACTCCACTGTTGAATCTAATAAATTTCGTTGAAAAAATATCAAGTTTCTTTTTGTCATTTTCTATAATTTGCTATTATATTATATAAAAATGCATGTTTAGAAAGCACAGATATGTACAAGAAATGTAGTCGAACGTATGTTTGGTATATGGAAAAGGCGCTTTCCAACCTTATCCTTAGGTATACGCACAACTCCACTAACTGCATTGTTAATTATAACTGCAACAGATATCCTCCATAATATTTTAAGAAGAAATAATACACCTCCTGAAAATGAAGATGAGCATACAAAAATTATGAAAGGCGATGAATTCCCTTTTCACCTGTTGTGCAATTAAGAGAAACTGGAAATGCAGTACGCTTATATTTTATAAATTTTTATTTTTCTTACAATTAAAGAAACTAAAATATTTATTAACTGTTGTCATAAACAGTATTTTTTTACTAATAAATAATTAATACATTTAATAATTTGATAATTGTTATATTAATACTTATATCAAACTAAATAAAAATAATACTTAACAGTCTTTTGTTACAAATGAATACACCTTAGTTATAATGTATACTTTGTCTAGTAATTTTTACTATTTATTAAAAATACAATAAACTTAAACAGAAAAAAAACAATAATAAGACAAATAAAATTAAAATATATCAACATTTTGTTTCTGATTTTTTAAAAATTCATACATATGCTCTGTCATTAACTTTTGTTTTGCAATCTCTAACTCGGCCATTACAATATTTCTTTATTTATAATTGCAGTTTCTAATTTTTGTTAGTATCTCTTTTTCAAATTTTGTTAAAATTTCAATACGTTTTAAACATTTACTTGATACCTTATAAAGTGATTTATATATACACCTTTAATTGTAAATGCTGAACTTTGTGTGTAACTTTTTTTTTATTCATATTATCAGTCATTATAGTACTACCTATTACAAAAAAATTAGTATGATTCTTCTGAAACTGTTTCTTCAGTGTCTTGTAATCAAATATAGTAAGCATTGTGCTATATTGTATTGTACAATATAATACATGTAATTATCAATGTATTATTTGTAAAACGCTTTGAGCATGATATGAACTTGATGTGATCAGTTTAAACTTTAAAGTTTTTACAAACTCACTGTATCTCACACTACAAAACAGCATAATAGCTGTAGGTATAAATACATCCATTAAAAAATGGGAACATCTTTACTCCGCGTTTTTAAACGAAGTCTTAAACCTTCTTCAAATACAATTAATAAATATAAAACATATAGAAATTTACTTAATAGTATCATTAAAATTGCCAAAAATATGTATTAAAGTTCCAAAATATACAGAATTAAAGAAAATATTAAAAGCACTGTTAATATTTTCAATAAATACTTCTTTTAAAATAGATAATAAATTATCTTCAAAAATTGAATTTGGCTACAATAAAAAAACATATTTATATTTAAATTTAAATAGATTCATCAAATAATTTATCTTTATTAATTCAATAAATTGCAATGAAATTATAGATCATATTAAATGCAATAATACAATACTGAAACTACCTTATATGAAAATTCCAATATTTATGAAGATATTGTTAAAATATAGTATGACAATAATTTACTTAGTTTAACCCTAAAAAAAGGCTAATTATATCAAATTTAATACAATTTCATACATTATTCTTGAGTTTATCTGAATATATCAATCTTTTCAATAATTTTAATTATATTATAACATTAATATTATATAATAACTTATAACATTTAAAATCAAACTCTCCCCTTCAGCACAAGTATTAGTTTTTAAAAGGAAAGCTGGCAAGTATATATTTAATATTATTGTATAAATATTTTAATGTAACATTGTAATAGTTTATAGTTGACAATAATATGCTACTAGTATTATTATTGTTGTTGTAAGATTTTGAAATAATAAATATAAGTATTATAATATTAACATAAATTCAGAGTGCATTTAAGACTTTTAAATTAACAATAACTGGTATCTAAGTAACATAATATGGTAGATAATTCTGAAATCATATAAAGTTATCTCAATAATAATAAGTTTAAAAAGCATTACAAAAATTATTTATTTACTAATAATTGATGTTAGGTAGTTCATCTTCACTGTTTAAACGAATTTAAATCTATATTTAGTTATTATTTGTATAAGTATTAGGTACTAAAAGTAACATTGTAATCATTTTTTATTTAAGACAACTTGGTATTATGATCAAACAATTAGATATTGACCTGAGATCTTTAACAATTGGTAAACACACAAAACCCTACTTTTATTTTTACCTGCTATATAATATAAAAAATTAACTTTTTTATCTTCATGATTGTTTTAAGTTTTTTGTTTTATTAAATGACAATAACCATAGACACTTCAAATTTCCACCAAATGTTGAATTTATATAAATAAATAAATAGTTGATTGTAAATAATTATTTACAATTTCGATTAGTAGTAGTTTTTAGGTAAATAGGTTTTTGTAATGAAATTAATGAAAACCTAACTAAAAGCGTCAACATTGGTTGGAACTTTATTAATGCCTTCATAATTGGGTAGTTTTAAGCACGTGAGTGCAAACTTTCTAATTCTAATTTTTATCATTAAAACTAACAAAGCTAAATAAGAATTGCCATACATAAGTTAAAGGCACATTTGAGGGCATCAATAAAGATAACACATGTGGGGTGAGACAATCTATTAAGAATCCACTGAACATGGTAGACATAGAGTTATAATATTTTTGTTTAGCAAAAAGCCAATTTAATAATTACCATATATAATATAATTTTATATAAATAATCATAGTAAGCAACAGTTTGAATATAAATGTTGATTTAATGAACAATGATGCAATGGAAATGATCTGATTATTAATTTAAAAACATTTCAATGAACAAAATAAACATTAGTCTGATATATTATTTATATTTTTTTTTATATATAAATGCTTCACATAATTAAATAATTATATTTTTATTCAAGAGATTCTAAAAACATTAACAAAACACAAAAAATAATTATTTTATGCATAAAAAAAAAATAAATAAATAAGCTGGAAAAATGACAGTAAAAAAAAAAAGTTATAAATATACTCGAATACATATCATGTTTTATATTTATAAATATACAATAAGAATTATCCAATAATGGATGATGCTTTGATTAAATGTTATTGTTTAAAAGTAAATAAACATGTATTGTGTTATTTAAGTATGATACGAAAATTTGCAAAAGTTTGAAATCAAAACAATACGGGACAGTGAAGAAATTATAAAATTATAATTATAAACTATTATATATTGCAGGTGTTACAAAACGTTTAATCAAAACAGATATAAGTACAAATATAAAGTTTTTAATACTAAAAAATAATAGTTAATAGCTTGCTCTATGTTATATTATCAATGTATTTTTTAGACTAGAAACACACTATACAATTATATATTATTGTTTAAAGATATAAAAATGTGTAAAATTTTAATATATTGTTTTCGTTAATACTATAAGCCTTGGTAAAAAGTATATCACATACAATTGTGGTATTAGTATAATTATTATACTATTCAATTATATACTATTACAATTTATAAGTACATTAATTAATTAATATATTTTGTTTATACAAATTTGAAAAACAATATTGCTACAATTATGAGCCAATATGAGTTTTGATAAAGTATTGGTTACAAAACAATAATAAAAGACAAGTTCAATGAACATAAATTAATTTGATGATAATACATAAAAGAAAATTCTTTCAATTATTTATTAAACTCTTCGTTTTTTTTTGCATAAAATATTTAAAACTAACACGGACAATGGAAACTAGATACAATTTTAATGTTAAGTACTTAACAACACATTAATGGACAAGAATAATTTAAAAGCTTTTACAGAGATCAATTTAGTTGTACAATTATTTATCAATGTAGTTTGAATAAAATAGTAAACCACACAAAAAAAATATAATTTTATTGCACATTGTTTATCATTGATATTTTTCAATTGCCATTAGCCAGTTTTAATTGCACATAGTTTGTATTTTACTACAATAAATAATTTTAAAAAATAATAATTTTCAATTTATTAATAGGTTAAGTTATAGTTTCCAAACTAATAATAAAGATTATTTATTTTTATTTAAATTTTTTTTAAATTATTGGTTTTTAAAATTTACTTTTGTTAGAGAAATATGAAAATATTAAATCATACTTGTATTCATGCAAAAAATAGGTTTTAATATATTTAAGTGACTCATTTATCATTTACATTTAGTAGAAGTACATACATGTAATGTATACATACACATATTTAGACAAATATATTCTTGTGATGTATTACATCAGTGAAATAGTTTATAATGTACTATGTCAAATGAAGAGTATGTATATACTACACATATTTAATTGAAAAATGTACTTTTATTCAAAGCTACTTTATACAAAACACGATGTTAATGAAAAAAGGAGAAATATAAGTACATTATATCTATATATAAATAATAATTATGACTGATTACAGTATGATCAAGAGTAACATAATTTCTTTGAATTATAAATTTTAAAGAAATCTCTTATAAGCACAACTAATATAAGAAAAATGTTAAACATAACAACTATTGTTACTGGGATATTATATCAAATATTATTTTTATACAGCATCAAAAATTATAATATGTACATAACCTCTAGATAATGAAAATATGTTTATGATCTTATGCATGAAACAATATAATATAATTTGCTTAAAATTATATTTTTTCTGATTTTGTATAAATATGTTAAAGTTAGAACTGTGTTCACTCAAAAACAATTTAGTGCAAATATGATAGTCAAGAGGTAATTTATTTTATGAAAATATGGTAATTTATGTTTTAGAAAATATTTTATAGCAATATCAGCATATACAATTTTTAATAACAATATAAAACTAGTTACCTATAATGTGAAATAAGATAACCAAAAGTAAAAACGGAAAATGTTTCTGCAAAATAAGTATAGATATGTATTAATTTTGTTACTATAAAGATTAGAATCACAGTTTTCCTACCTTATTATACAGGAACTGTTTGACTATAATCATAATTCTGGTATAGTTGATCACAGTGATTTTGAGATTCTATAATTACTTTAGTTTGGGCATGATAATCTGATCTATCATTAATATGTTTTATCTCGATTTCCAAATCATCTAATGTTGTACCAGAATCGTTTGGTGTCAACGTAATTAGAGAATTTGCTGCTGTATGTTGCAAAGGCCGACGCAATACTTCAGGGACATAATCAAAACCATGTGAGTGATCACGTCTTCTTGCTGGACTTGGTTGAACTGTGCGTGGATTTCTAACCTTAAAAAATTAAAACATACACATTTATTTTACATTATTTATTACAATATATAAAATGACAGACATTATATTCTAGATTTATAAAATTCACGTACTTGATAAAGTATAGGACTCCATGCGGTACAATGTCGAAAGAAACATTGAGATAATGTAAATGTTAATGTTATAATAAGTCCAACCAAAGCGAATAAAGTAATATCATGAAGTCCATGACGCAACATTGATAGTGAAGTGAAACTTACTTGTAAAAGTACTATTGAAACCATAACACAATTTATAGCTGTACTGTGTATGCGTTTACTAATTTTTGATTTGCCATAAGCAAAATATATATTATAACGATCAACAAAATGTTTAGTAACCATATATAAAAGACCTAAAGCCAATAATTAACCATTTTTAATTATATAAAATTTAATATATTTAAATAATGCTTACCAAAAGGTGTTATAAGAGGACAGGAAAGACTATAGACTGTTACAATAGAAAATATAAGTAACATCCAAGCATATTGTACACCAAACGGAAATTCCCAAAGAATTAATCTTCTAGCACTAGCAGATTCTGCTTTTGATCTAAAAATTGTTAAGTTATGAAAAAATTATTATAAAGTAACAAAAGCCAAATATTGAAACCATTAAAGATTTAAATTCTTTGTTGTTGTCAAGAAATTAAATATTATATTACAAGAGTAAATATACCAACTAATTCTATTTTACTACAGAGGGAATTAAATATTTTCTGTAAATGAGTTTCTCATTTAGGTCTATCTCAAAACCTAATTAAGTGTAACGTTATATTTTTTTTTTAGGTCACACACTGCCATTGTGTTTTCTTATCTTTTAAATGGCTCTCCAAATTAGAATGTGTAAACTGCATAAAGGATCTAAGTATTTCATTTTTGAAAAATTTTATAAAAATACATAAAACATACAAACTGTTATACAACATAACTTGATTTATATTTCTAACCTAATTACTTTTTAAAATACACGTAAAATAATAAATTCATTATGATTAAGAAGATATTTTTAGAAAATGTGTTACATCTTATATGTTATAACTTATAGGTGACTATAGTACTTTACGTACAATAGTTTAATCTCTTATATACATACTAGTATCGTTATAAATATTTTTGATAAGTAAATATTGATATATTTATTTTTAATTAATTTAGTATAACATATTATATGAAATTAATTATTGAACATGTCTATTAAATGAAGGCTTAACAAAATGAATCATATTATTTAATTATTATTACAATTTGCGGAGTGTAAAAAAACAATCTAACAAACTAAACATGAACACATAATGATATATAAAAAGAAAAAACGGTGCACTATGCCTATATATATCAATATAAACTACATATTATTTGTAACAAAAATAAAGATAATATATTTCAAACAATTTTCTAAATAGAAATATAGTTATAAGTTATCAATCTAGTATTTAGGAAAAAATGTTCAGAATGAATTCAAATACATTAAAACTTGATTCACTAAAATATTTAAACAATTTTTTTAATACATTAATGAAAAAAAATTTGGGAAAGTGAGTACATCACCTACTGTAGTATGTATTAAGTGGATCACTAAAATAAATGTCTTACATTTAAATTCAATGATAAAAAAATCATTGTATTATACAAAATATGTTCCGAGTAAAGACAGTCTATCAGTCTACATTACTAAATATATTTTATGATATTACTGCTATTGGAGTAATTTGATTTAATATTGGTAAAGTAGATGATTAAATTAATTATTGACAAAAACATTAAATTTGAAAATTTCATTGTGTATATTGTGTTCCTATAATATATAATAACATACTTAAAAAGTTTCAAATGCCCAAGAATAATATTTTTAAATTACAATGAAATAACTACTATATACCTATATAACATTATATAAGCCAATGGTCTTGTGATAGAGGCTTTAACTTGAATAAAAAAAAAAAAAACTATATAATATCGTTATATTCTTCATTTAAATATCTAATTTCATATTAGAATTGAAAATGTCTATATAAAAAAACAAAGTTAATATATTTTTTAGTATTTTTAGTTATGACATTAATTTTATACCAAAAAAAATTGTTCAACATTTGCAATCATCAACTATAAAATTGAACATTTTATACATCATTATCTACAAAATAATTTACAAATGTTTAATATTTTGATGAATTTTGGTCTAAATTTGAATTTTAAATGCTTATAAAAAGAAAATTGTTTTTGAAAAGCTATTACAATAAGATATAACGAACTTTATATTAAATTTTCAAGCTTCTTGACCCAATGAAAAATGTTTAAATCATTATTTATAGAAAAATACTTTTAAAATATCAAAAATTTCATAGACTTACAATTAGCTCAAAAAGTGTCAAAATATTTTTAAAATTTTTTGGTATATAAAAAATTAGAATCTCAACATTTGATGAAATTTTAAAATATCTACAGATATTCCTTTTTGAATAATAACAAAATAAGAAAATCGTTCCCCGAGAAATCAATAGTTTACAGATAAATATCGAAAGTCTAATTTCAAACAATCATAAAAATTTTGTTTGACTTTCTGATAAACTTTTTTAACTATATAACAATTTGCAAATGTTCGATGAGAAATTTTGGTTTAAATTTAAAGTTTAAATGCTTATAAAAAAAATTAAGCCTATATATTTTTATTATTTTTGATCTGCTACTTAAAAAAATATGAGGAATCTTATATTAAATATTTAAGATATTTAACCTAACAACATTTTTTTATCAATATTTAAAAAAAATAAAATTTGAAATAACCAAAAATTTCTTAGGCCTGCAACTAGCTCAAAAAATTTCAAAATATTTTCAATTTTTGTGAGGGGTATAGAAAGAATAGTTATTTAAATATTTGGTGAAATTTTTTAAAGTCTACAGTAATTCCTTTGTGAATTATATAAAAATAAGAAAATCATTCCCGAAGAAAACGAGTAAATATCTAATTTCAAACGCTCATAAAAAAATAGTTTGATTTTCCTATAAACTTTTTCTTTTTTAGAAAGGTAAAAAAAATTTAGAAATACGTGTGTTGAATTTTCAAATCTTAGATTTAAACAGAACAATTTTTATGAATTTCTGAATCAAAAAAAAACTGCAAATTTTTGTGATTTTTACATAATTTGTCAAAATTTAACTTTAGACGCTTATAAAAAACTATTGTAAATTTATCATCAAGTTTTTTTAATTTTCATTTACAAGTAAAAGAAAACCGTGTATTAAATTTTCAAGTTTTTTAACCAATTGAAAATATTTTTATCAACAGTAATAAAAAAAAATTTAAAAAACTGAAAATGTATTATTACTATAAATAGCTAAAAAGACGTATTGAAACTTATATAGTATATAGAAAATACTTATATAAACATTCAGTGAAAATTTTATGTATTTATGTTCATTATTTCTTTTGTTACACCAAAAATAAAAATTAATTTTGTCAAAAATTTGCTTTGTGAAATAATTTTTGTTTTTCTCGATACGTTTAAAAACTATTGAGAATTTTTTACTTTTGACCAACTAGATTCACTTTTCTATCGGAAAAGATGGCGAAAATTTGTACACTTTTACTGCACTAAAACATTATGACAAACAAAAAAACACACAACATTTTAAAATCAATACATTCTTCACTCCGCTCAGAATCTATAATTTCTTTAGCCTATTTAAATAGCTTAAAAAGAAACGAAAAATGTTGAAAATTATATTGTTTATAAAAAATACATTCCATGAATATTGCATGTATCTATAGTTATTAATTTATTTTATTTTTTGTTACAAAATCGATTTTGCTATCGAAACTAACCAGTTTTTTTACAAAATTGTTTTTATGTAACTTCAAAATTAATAACAGTAGATACTTTTTTTTATGTTTCACCAATTGTTTATGTAAACATTTTCTGTGAATAATAAAAAGATTTTTTTTTTGTATACATTAATAATTGTAGTTATAACATATTTTAAACACCATAAAGTGTTCAAAATATTTTGACTATTTTTTAACTATTTATAAGCATAAGATATTTTCTATTTGTATTACTTTTAGATTCTGAGAGAACCTCTTGATTTTACAAAAATGTGTTCTTTAATTTTTTTTTCTTTTGCATTTGTCTTCCACATTTTTAGGGAATAAAAGTGCTTTCATTTTATTCGTTTTTGAATTACAACAAAATAAGAAACTTGTTCATTAAAAATCATTAGTTTACAGATGAATATCTATTGTGTAATTTCAAACACTCATAAAAAATTAGTTTGACTTTCCAATAAACTTTTTTTGTGTAAAAAGTAGGCAAATTTATGGGGAAACATTTTTACTTTCCCAAGAGGTGATGATAGACACAAAAAAACAGACATTGTAGTTCTATTCAGAATTGAATATACTGATAAATATGTATTTTATACTGATTAGTGATTACTAAACATAAGTATGTGGTGCTTATGTTAATATTAATGTGCAATAACTACATGTTGCCAATAGTCAATACTCTATATATAATATATTTAATACTTTATCTAATTAAATATACATATTAGTAAATAAATGCACAAACAATGGTATTTTGATCAACCAGTTGGACTTTGTATGATGGTAAATGATATAATAACTGTATAAACTTATGTTTATTAGTATAAATTACAAAACCACATGATTGGTACCAATTTATCAATTATTATATTTTTATTTAGAACGTCATACATTTAAATCAAAAAGAGGTTTTTTTTTCGTTTGACTTATACTGGCTAAAATTTAAAAAATTTTATCTCAATTGATGAATCACTAGTTTTGTTAAAAAATTTACTACATTGAAGAAAAAAAAATTATTAAAATTGTGTATTCCCAGGCTGATTTATGACGACTATGAGAAGTGCTTTCATTTTGAGTAAAATACAGTAGTAATAAAAATATGATTTATTAAATAGAAAAAATAAAATAATAATATTCATTGGCTAAATAAATTATTATTTTTGTATTCACAATTTAGGTCTTAATAAAGCATGCGCGGCTGTGATAAATAACCAATTTTGACCTATGGTGCTGTATTGCTGCTTATGCTTGAGGGATGGTGGTATGAGTACAGTTCTAGAACGCTGCTACCGCAGTCGCGAGAGCAGCACATGACTATGGCAAATTCGTAATTTATTTTACAGAAAACATGTTTTCGTACTTCCCATTTACCTTAGTACTCATTAGTCGTAGAAATATGATTTTTTCAGCAAAATAAACTTGAGAAGTTCTTCTAAACAACTGTTTTCCAGATTTTTGATATATTTTTTTGTCTATTTTATATGATTTTTAAAAAAATTTAAATGCAAATATTATCGATTTGAAAAAAAAATTCAAAAATCTGGAAAAGAAGTCTAGAACTCCTTAAGTTTATGTTGGTGAACAATTTATGTTTCTACGACTAACGAAAGCTGAGGAAAATAGGAAGTAAGAAAGTATGTTTTTACGGTCAAATTTTGTTACCAGAACCACCTCTTAATTAAGATTTTAACTTTTGAATGATAAATATATTTATTTAATTTATTATATATAAAAATTAAGCCTCATCTCATTCTGTGATCATTATTGAACGAATCTGGTCACATGCCAATCTTATCCTTGCATTCAAAGTTAGTATGTTTGAAAATAAATACTTAATTTAAAAAAATTCTAACAAGCAAGTTTTATTTTTTTTTAAATCTTCGTCTGTATAAACTAATACTAAAACATTCTATAGAATTAAATTAATTATAAAAACTATTTATTTTAAATATAGCTTTAGACCAAAATCGTCAACTCAGACCTTTTACATAGTAATCACTGGTTAATAAATTCATCGTAAAATTGGAAATTAGTTTAAAAGTGGTTGTTTATATTATTT
The DNA here is from genome assembly GCA_014851325.1 of Pentalonia nigronervosa. Lineage (NCBI taxonomy): Eukaryota > Metazoa > Arthropoda > Insecta > Hemiptera > Aphididae > Pentalonia > Pentalonia nigronervosa. The sequence goes on along the minus strand of JACXSJ010002216.1, from coordinate 12,190 downwards.
AAATTATACATTACTAGTAACTTTTACTGAATATTTGACATAGGTACCTTGATAATGATAATCGGAGAGCATACATAAAAAGTTCTGGAAATCGAATGAGCTCTAAACTTGTTCCAATAAGAGCAGATGTAACCACATAATTTACAAAGAATGCTCCTTTATCAGGTAAAAATACACATTGCCAACGATAAGTTTCTATACCAGCTTGAAATGCGAACATTAGGAATGCTTGGGCACTAAAAATACATAAATCATTAAAATTGTATTGTAACTATTATTAATATGTATCATTGACTTTTCGATTGCTTTTAATAATTAACCTTGTTAATCCCAAGGATGGAAGTATTAAACACATAAATAGAAGAAAAACAAATGTTTTGCGCATAATGGAATGGTTTCTTTTGGATCTTGTCCAATGACTAAGCCACTGATCAGACCTTATAACTAATACCGGTAATAATGCAGCTGCAGTCCACAACAATAATGTAGGCATAAATTCTGATAAGATAGGACTCTATAAATAATAAAAATAATTTATTTTTTAGAATAAAACTAAAAAATATTGATGTATACATTAAAGAAAAATAAATATCAACTTACAGCTTTTTCAATTTCTCTCAGCTTAAGAGTATCCATAACGTTTAAAACAATCACAGGAGTTGTCAAAAAAAATAAAACTATCACTAAAAAAGAATTTGTTAATACAATTTTACAGTATCGATTGTGAGATGGCTCAGTCAAATTTTCCCTAAAACAAACAACAATAACAAATTATTATAAAACCAAAATTGATTGTATAGACATTTATAAATTTATAGAAAAGGATAAGTAATAAACATAAATGATAAACCATTTATAAATTACATTAATTAATTATTTTCTAAAATAAAATACTGTTTTCGCATTTCAAACATTTTTTTCATAATATAAATTGAAAAACCCTCACGATAAATATTGTTTAAAATTGTATTATTCATGAATACGGTATTTCATATATTAATTATAAAATGTGCATATTCATAATACCAATAATATTAATAATATCAATTACCAAAATATATCATCAGGTGGGGGAGCAAAAGTTACTCTCCAACGATAAGGCTGAAGAAGACCAGCTACAGAACTGGTAGGTGGATTATGACGACCGCATTTGGATAATTTGTAAACGTGGTCTTGGTGAATGAGTCTAGCTGTATGAATCGTTGTCATAGTTACAAAAGCTATACCAAGAGGTCTCTTTAAAGCAGATTCTTTTTCTGCTTCTAACTAAAAATAATTAATAAAAAAAAATATAGGTAAATTAAATAATTAGGATTATGCTCTTTGGATAAAAATATATAGTACTATAAATGTATAGATGAATATAAATATTAAAAGATGAGCCTTGTCACATTAATAAAGCAATGACAATCAACCATTTTCTAAAATTTGAGTTAATCTATGTCACTTTTTCACATGTGTATCTAGTTATATACAGAAACTGTATATGTATTTTGTACACAATTTATTTAAAATTATCATATTCAATATCTATGAAAATAACCTCATCTCATTTCGTGATCATTGTAAAATGATTTTGGTCATAGGCCAGTCAATCCTGTCCTTGCACACAAAGCAAGATCTTATACAAAAAACACTTAATTGCATAAAAATCTAGCAAGCAAGTTTTATTTTTTTTTTAAAAATATTGTCTATAGACTTATACTAAAACTTTCTATAGAACTAGATAAGTTATTTAAATAAATTATTTTAGATGTAGCCTTAGACCATTATCAATAACTCAGACCTTTTACTTAGTAATCATTGGATATTTTACATGATATCAAATAAACATTAAATTGAGAAATAAGTATATATATATATATATATATATATATATATATATATATATATATATATATATTGTATTAATTATTATATTAATTTTATGATAACTGAAATTTATTAGTAGTTTATAGAACACTATGATAAAATCCTATATTTTTAAATAAATTCAAACTGGTATCCGTGCAATATTTGATCTACTACAACACTTAGAATTAAACCACTTACTTATGCATTATTTTAATCACTGGATTGGGCTTATGCAATATATAATAACAAAATAAATGCAATTGAATTTTATTCAATTATTAATTCTGTCAACTCTACTTTATATTTTTTACTCGAGTACAAATTAATAACTAATACTAATATTTTACCCAATTGCTGTATGATAAATAGCAACAATACCAAAATATATGAGGAAATAATAAGCTTCAGACAAAATGCCAGAAATTTCTATCCGTTTATCAAATAAACAATTATTTTATATAGGTATATAGACACAAATGTGCAATAATTCAAAGCTATCTCAAATTATTGAATTGAATTTATTTTTTTATCAGTTTAAAGATTTACCAATAACTACTATGCGCTTGTTTAAAGGATGATCGAATATTATCGTAGAAAACTAGTTTAACCTATTATTCAATGTTTGCTGCGCATTGTTTAAAAGTTTTAAACTTTATAAACATAATGTAACTGTTGAAATTGACAAATCTTTGCTGTCAACTAATTATATAGATATTTTTAACAACTGTTTAAATTATAAATAGGGTTACTCTAATAAGACTCAATTAACAAATATTGTTTATTAGTATTAATTAATCAATAGTATACTAAATTAAATAAAATTATAAATCTCTTACTACTTACTTCTGCTTTTAGCCGAGCTTCTTCTTGAGAATAATAATCAATAGCATCTAAGTTATTAGAACTACAGAAACCACAACAAATACAAATATAACCACAAACATGTGGTTGCACTGTAAGTCGTTCACCTACAGTTTTTAAATGGTTTTCACAATATTGTTTTGCTTGAACTGCAGCATTTCTATATATATATATATAAAAAAATGATTATTAATTAAATAATAAAATTAATTTTATAAAATATTAACTATCTATATATAATGTGAAAACTTTTAAATTATAGCAAACTAGTATATTCAATATAATTAGGCTCATAAATTACTTGATTATTTAATATTTATATAATAATGTATACCTGTCTCTATCTAGTTCATTAGCTTTGTTGACGTCATAAGCAAGCTGAATATTTTCGACTTCACATTCAGGATATGCCTCTCTAAAAATGATTTTTTCATAAACAGATACTTAATTTTCAACAATTTGCGTTAATATTAAAAAAAACTAATAAAAAAAAATATACTGACTTAAAATGTCGATCCATATCATTAATGTCAGAATTTCGTCTAGGAATATTTGTTATCATCAATGTACGTGACCAACATTCACCATTTTCTTCTAACTTAAGATTTACAGAAAATCTTCTCATTATGCAAATAGTTAATGGAAAATATAACATAGCTATAGTCACATGTACCCACAGCCAAGGAGAACTAGAAATGAAAAGTTTATAAATGATGTACAAATGTCTAGTAAGAAACATATTTAACTTCATGCTAAATTAGATTAAGACACCAAAAACAAATTGAAATATAGACTTAAAAACTGATGTTGACTAAGTAACGTTCACGTAGTTTAGCCTAAAGGGCATGTACAGCATGTATGAGTGCTTGCTGGCTTGCTGTTCAACATGACCATACATGAGCATACATTTGTATTTTGGTCCTTTGTATTGGATGTACGTTGCAATGCGTACAAATATACTCAAATCAATCATAAAAACCAAACTCACATTGCAGAGCTCAATGTTTAATTTATTTATCGTGTTCAAGAAACACATGATATAAAAGTTCAAAATTACCATACAAATAGGAAAACGTGAACGCTCATGTCTGTACATGCTTTAAGAGTAATCTAATTAGATATTGTGAGTACACATTATAACTTACTCAGGATGAAGATTGCTAACAGTAGTATGTCCAAATGATCTTTCATCACCTTCTAAATCACCAGCAAAATTAATTGGTAGTACCACACCTAATGAAACTGCAGTAATTATAGCCATTAATACCATTATGTGCCTTTGGAATGATAAATATTGAACAGCATCGTAACCACATTTACGTAAAATTTTTTCATCTCTAAAAATTATAAAATACAAGGTAGCAAGTATTCACATAATAAAAAAAAAAATGTACAAATTATTTACAAAGTGTTATATTACCTTAGCTGTATAATTGTTAAGAACCAAGAAAATAAACCTCTATCTACAGGCATTGAGTTGTCTAATGTAGTTGTAGAATTACCATCTTCAATATTATTTTCTGAATTTTCATCAGTTGTACCATAAAATATACGAGACCACCTAAAAAATCATTATTTAAAGTGGTATAAATAAATAAAAAAAATTTTGTTTGTTAAAACCTTACTTTTCATAATCTTTATTGACTAATGCTAAACGTCCATAATCCCATGCTCTTTTCCTCATGAATGCAAAAAATAAAACTAAGAGCTGAAATATACATTATAAATTATAGTTCATATTAAAGGTAGTATTTTTAGAAATATCTATACTTACAACACATCCTAAGGCATTGAGTAATAGAGTTTCTGGTATTCCTTCATAAGCTGTTATAAGAAGTCTATTTCTCGTTCGATTATAATAATTACATTTATCTCTAGCTTGACCATTAAATTCATGAAATATATTATTATCCATCTTCAATTAGTATTCCTATTACAATATATCAAGAACTGTTAAAAGTTGTATAAATCAAATTATATGAACCGGTTAGTGTTATACACCATTTCTAACATTAATAATATACTAAACATAACATTGACAAAATAATATATGTACTTATATAAAAAACAAAATAATTGATTTCGCGAAAAAATAATTGAACAATAAACTGATAATATGAGCATTACAGATTTGATCAGAAATTAGATATAGTTATGTAAATACGATTTAAGATAAAAATAAGCATTATATATTCTTAAACAAATTGAACAATTATAAATGTTATTAAGTAATTAATATACTTAGATTCAACAATTTGATATACTATGTAATTAGGAATTGGACATTTTAATACTGATGTACAATAATATTATTTAAATTTAATATTTAGTTAATTTACCACAATATAGTTATTAAAAATTGTAAATTAATAGTAAGATATATTTTTATGGTCTTAATATGAGTAACAATAAAAATAACATACCAATTAACATTTATAATTTATGGTAATAAATAACCCGCAAATAACTATTATTAAGATGAATTATGAAATGTAATCTATAGATTAATAATTTATGTTTGCTTTTCATGTAAATAGTTATAAAATTGATATTTTATAAGTAGTATTATAAAGCATAAAATAAATTGTTAACCGCCTATTAACTTGTTTTATTGGATAGATTGTATAGTCCTAAATAAAATACATTTACTAAAAACTTTAATTTTTAACAACATTTTATTCAAAATGTAAAATAATCAATTGTTATAAAATGTATATCTACCTACTATCTAAAAGCATATTACAACCTTCTACTAATAATAGTAAACACTAGAATAATGGGTACTTATATATTGTGATACCTAACTAGTAGGAGGCTATCAAGATTCAATTTCAACTTTTCATACATTTAAAAGCATATCAAGTTGTTTTAACATTTTAACTTTAAAATAATTTAGCTTTTCTTTAAAACTTATTTTTCAAAACCATTTTAAAATAATTGAATGTATAAAAAAGGTTGTTTAATATCAAGATTAACTACTAGAAAATGTAATTTATACAAAATAGTAAAAATATTTAACATAATATACCAATTACATTAGATATAATCAATATATAAATAATGTTAGAAAAGTCATGTACCTATTCTTTTAAAGAATAATAATTATTTTCAACATTTTTTTAAAAATTGTATTAATTTATAAATAACTAAATTAATTAAATGCAAGCTATTTAGGTAAAATAAATTAATTTTATAAAATAAAAAATATTGATGATTACTTTAAATAATTAAAATCTATATAATTATATAATATCAAAAAAAAAAAATACAATGTTTTTTATAAATAATCATAGATATATAATTTCAAAATCAAATAGATTAATGGATATATGGTGAAAAATTAAAAATAAGTAGGTACTAAAAATAATATCAGTTATATTCTTCCTTCAATATCCTTATCTACAAAACAGAAACTACCAGAAATTCAATTTATAATTAAAAACTAACCAACTAAAAATCACCTGGCCACTGTCTTATCATTACCTAATTAAATTATTTAATATCTGCCAGAGAAGGTCTTCCTTTTAATCTTAATTTTTAATTGTATTCCACATTTCTCAATCATGAAAACATTATATAATCTAAATTCACAATCCACACATACCTAATATCTAACTCTACTTATTTTAATCGTCCCGCCAGTTTCTTACCCTCCTTTTTCACAACTATAGAAGAAATAATATTAAAAATAATCAATCCAATATTTCTATCAAAACATAATTTCAGACAATCAATTTGGATTCAACAATGAACATTCTTTCCCACATCAAGTCTACAGGACAGTTTAACACTATAGATCATATCCTAGTTCTTTGAAAATAAACTGTAGTATACAGGAGTATGGTACTTTCCTCTATGTTTGACCATAATGCTTTCTTTCTCAAAATGAATTTCATTCAGGACCCCTTATTATTTATAATCCAATCTTATTTAATCAAATAGTTTTTTTCAGTTAACTATGAACGCTTTGAATCCCATATCTATTAGATACTTAAAAGTGGGTGTCCTACAGGATAGCAGTTTAGCAACAGTTTTATACAAACTAATCAGCTTTGATATTCTCCACTCAAATAATACTATTTAGGACACCTTCACTGATGATACTGACATAATCTCAATGATAAATTTATTTAAAATCCTCATGCTAAAGGTGAACTGATACAGGTCATGTTACCATTTAGAATAGGTTTGATTTTAAACAACTGTCCGAAAATCAAGAACAATATGGTTACAACGAGAACTATCTCACTATGTCCGATAGGTATTGCAACTAGCTAAGCACATAATTAGCCCATACACTGGAACTTACTTCGTCGAACAGCTGTGTGGCGTCAGTGAGTCGGCTACAGTTCAGTCCATCGTACTTGAAAATGTATTATATTTTATCGGCGGTGCAATGGCAGTCATAGCATAGAAGAAATTATTGACAAGATAGATGGATGAAAAAAAGTGTCTTCCGGTAAACACTGCAATCGTACGACGCGGAACCGAATATCCGACAAATTGACTAGATAATTTACGATATTAACGTTACGTCTATATTCTAGTGACGGCGGAACACAGAAAAAAAAAAAATTAACAACGGGGGACGGAACAATGATTATAGCTTATGTTTTATAACGAGTAATGACGACGGTCGCTAATGTTATCTTTTTTTTTTATCTACGCGTAATTAATTACCTACAATCATAAAGCCATCATCGTCGATACGATAATAATAATCACAGAACGCACGGCCTGTAGGAATGGTAGGAGGTGTCGTGTCCAGATTCCGTAAGGCAAGCATCCTTTTTAATCGTCCGACAAATTATTTTCTCCCGAAACCATCGGCAGAATTGAAAATCCGTTTTTATCGACTTATGTCCTACCAGCTGCCTGCGACGACGTGCGCACGGGCGTACACACTTACTACGGTACTGCCGTAGTGCTGTAAACCGTTATCGATTTCGAGCTCAGAAGCGATTAAAGTCAAAGCCGACAATTTGGGCCGGCGGGTGGTGGTAACGGGTACGGCGGCGTTTTCGCGTCACTCGGTCGCTGTCCACTGTCCGCCGCCGCAGCTGTCACGATGTGCTGTGCGGTGTATAACTCGGTAGCGGTGGTGGCAGACGCCGGACGTCGTTCGCGGCGAGTACCGCGATAACCGCGTTACGATCCTGGTATAAGAGCTGGTACTTGGCTGCGTATGCTGTTGATGATGATAGCAGTAATTATTATTACAATCGCAATCGTCGTTGATAAGCAGCTCCGCCGAACGATCAATAACCGACGACTTCGTACGTCTTTTGTTATCATCGCGCACGCGCCATTCGAGAAGTCCGTCGTCTCTCACCGACTCATTCTGCTTACGGCCAAGATTTTCTCACTTACCCACTCGGCGGCACTGTTCTCTCTCTCATTCTTTTACACCATCTTTCTCGATCGCACACGCCGCACACTTCACGAATACATGATGGCGATATTCCTGTCAACTATATAGGCGTCTGTGTGAACGTCCGTTTGTCTGCGCGTTATTATATTATCGGTTTGTTCTGGCGACCGTATAAGAGCTATCGTACGTAATTTTAGCGAGGGCGGAGCGATCGATATTCAATTATTATTGTGGTCGACGGGTTAGATTTTATAATACGTATCTACATAGTGTAATTATACAATATAATATATATATAATGACGTTATATTTTATCAGATTCCGAACGGAACGACGATGTGTTTTTTCTAAAATGTTTTTTTTTGAAATGAATCTTTTTACGCAGAGGAGTAAAGAAAATATTGCTAAAATGCACTTTATCGGCTCTTTCGCGATTTTTTTTTTAATGGCTTGTTTTTTATGCTTGAAATGACTGTGCAAAAATCGTTTTTGGCGAACTATTATTTTAGAAGTTATAGCCGTTTCAAATTTGTGGTTTTATGGTAAATAGTGCGCAACCACTCAACGCATACTACAGCCCGCGTAATAATAATAATATTATGAATCAAGTCATTATAAAGGTGTAATATAGTTGAGCAATATTAGAGTACATAGGTATTAACCTAAATGTTAAAATACGCCATATATTCAATATAATTTCAATATTTTTTAAATATATTTAATAATAGTATGGACTATAGTTTCGACGGGAGCTGGTAGGCATAGGGAGTGACTACTTGTAATAACTTTTCCCCTATAAGTTAGATTACACGTAGTTTGTTTGAGTTACATTCAATAAAATTGTAAGGGGGCCGGTAAAGTACATTTGTTCTGAAAAAGTTAGATTGTTGTGTTAAAAAATTGTCGTATATTTATTTGTCATTGTTACGTGATATGCCGAGGTGACATTTAAATAATTCCACTTCGGCAGTAACTATTAAAACCTTGTTTATCACTGTTACACGGAATGTATCCTAAAAAGTGTAATACCAAACGAGGGGATATGAGAGTATTTGAATATTATACAAGACACCTGCCTAGTTAAACCGACTACTGAGTACAATTTAATGTATATTTAAATATTTAATATAAATGATTTTACTTTACCGATGACATGGTAGTAATTATACACAGAGCAAGCGATGAAACAAGACTATAGTTTGGTAAATGTATTGATAATATAGAAGCCGAACGATTATTATAATACATTTTGTTAACTAGTCAAAATAAGCATGTATGATGGGACTCCGTGATATTACAGAACTAATGAAAGATGTGTCATGGGATGGTATGTATTATATATAATATTATGTGTAATATTAAAATATTGAAGACATCACCGTGAGACGACTAACATAGACAACACACTTGGTGTAAAGAAGGATCACTGCTGAGAACGGTACTAAGAAACGCTCCACGAGGAAAAAGACCACTGGGGCGCCCGAGATTACGACGGGAAGACAAGATAAGAAAGAATGTGGAAAAAGTGAGACCAGGAGAGAATTGAAAATAATATCATTATATAGAAAAAACTGGAGGCAATTATGCTGGACAATAAGGTCTTGAAGGCCGAATATCGCGAGAAGAATATTAAAATATTAAACAATTATAAAAACTGTAATGGTGTGAAACATTACATTATCATACATTTTTGAAGTGAAAAATCAAAAAAAAAAGTAAATAGAAAATTTGAAATAATGACACATAGAGCGAAAGAGTGCTATATATAGGCTATATGAACATTATGTGCATAATAACAATATAGGTAAATAATATAGATTGTTATCAAGCGTGTTCGCAGGGTAAAATGCCATCCGGGGCAAGATAAAAATTACTTAATACATCTGATAAAAAAAATAATAATGATTACATGTTTATTTATTACTTTTTTTAAAGTTATGCTGAGAAATAATCTAAATTCAGATATTATAATATGTAGATAACATGATGATAATTTGTATTTTCCGTAATTTCATAACACTATTGATTATAGTTTTTTTCTATAATTACCGATAAACTCAAAACAGTTTTATTCTAGAAATATTTTACGCTGTTATGGTAAAATTGCTTTTGTTACACATTGTATACTGTCTCTAGAGACTTTTCTATTGGTCAGGATTTTATATACGTAAATTTTGATTCTCTTTCTATCTTGCATAATTTAATGGATATAGTGTATATGTTTATGATATTTTAAATAATTATATCATCTGCCCAACATTTTCAAATTTAATTGGATTTAGAATCCTTTGTAGAAATACTCGTAATTTTGATTTATTCTATATACTTAAATTCAAAACAAATTGTGGCAATAATTAATTTTTTTCAAGAGCGCGTTTAGTCAATAAAATCTCCACTGTATTGGATTTCTTTTGTTTAATTTTGCTCAGTTTTCAAAGCTGAAACTTTGTTATTTTATAAATATAAAACTTAATTATTTTGTTTTGATTTTTATATTTTCAATTTTTTTGTCTTTTTGTTAGTTTTATTCGTATTATTATCACTATGTATATTCAATTCTTTGTGTCAATAATTTTATATTATTTTGTAATTTGTAATATTTTGATAAAATGCTTTTGCTATTGATTATTATATATAAATAAAAAATGGTATGCCATATGCTTGATATTAAAGTAAATACAGTTATTTCCCAGTGGGGGGCAATGGTCCCTTAGGCATCCCGCCGCAGTCGCCTTTGGTTGTGATAAAACTTTAAATCGCATATTCGTACGTATTCGGTGCATGTAAACCGTCTTTTTCATCAATAAGACAATAATTATATATTTATTGTACTCAATTAGGTATACTTGTATAATTTATTCATGATCTACATTATTAACTATTTAATTTAAATATTATTACAAAATATGTATACATATGATATTATTGCTTTGTTGATTATAAAGAAGTTTCACTTCCCACGCGCGTACTTGTAACATACAATTCTTTTTTTGTGTTTGTCACCACCTTTTAGAGCAGTAAAAATGCTTTAATCTTCAACTATGGGAGTGGTTTCTGTTAAAAAAAAAAACAAATCTATAGTTACTTCTTTGAGGGGTAAAAGTGAAAGATTCTCAGAAATTTTCAAAATAATCGGGAAAAACAATACACGGGAATACTTATACGCAAACCTAGATTTTATTTATTTGTTGTGAAGTTCAACTATGAATAACTATAGAGATTTTAATTTTACTTCAAATTAAATATAATAGCATTTTTATTTACATAAATTTCATAACATTTTGGCTCTTTTTGTGCTATTTATAGACTTTAAAATGTATATTTTAATTAAGTTTTTGTCGATTTAATATTTAAGCATAATAAAATGTTTGTTTAGGAGTTAAAAAGTTTGAAAATGTAATACAAGAGACAAAACTTTTTATAAATTGTTCTTACAGTAAACAAAAATTACAGTCACATACTCACCCCTTTTTTAAAGTTCAAATATTTACGAAATTCATCAATATTTTAATACTGTAAATTCAATAAAACTTAAAAGTTAAACATAAAGCCACATATTTATTTATGAGTAATCGAAGTTAAAAATGTTATAATATTGGAAGTAAATTAACAATTTTACCTCAAACAATTTTTGTTGTAATTCAAAAAAATATTAATCGTAAAAACTCTAAACAATCCACCATTACTAAAGTTATCAGATTCAATACTCAATTAAATTTTTAAAATAATAATTTCAAGCTATTTGTAGCCATTCAAAATGTTAATAAAATATTGAATGGATAATGTTAAAGTTTGTTCAAAAATTCTCAATTTAAATAATTATGGTTTGTAAATATATAAAAATAAAAATGTTTTCTATCTGTCATTATCTTTTGGGACAGTTAAAAATTTAAAAAATACGTATTCACAATATTTTTTTATAATAATTTAAAGTTAGAATTTTTACAAAATTTGTCATAATTATAAATATTAGCAAATTATTATGTAGCTAAAAAATCAATAAAATTATAATAACCATATCTGCCTAAAATTTAAAAAATATATTACAAGATTCCTCATAAGTTATTATTACACATATAGATATTTAAAAATATTAAAGATCCA
>JACXSJ010002215.1:0-52288 GCA_014851325.1 Pentalonia nigronervosa | reverse complement strand
GATTTGATGAAAAATTTACAACTATTGGGCTGTAATATGAGCATAAAATTGCACTTTTTAAATGCACATATTGACTATTTCCCGGAAAATTTGGGTTCATTAAGTGAAGAACAGGGTGAACGTTTTCATCAAGACATCAAAGAGATGGAAAGGCGATATCAAGGTCGATGGGATGTCAGTATGATGGCCGATTACTGCTTGTGTTTAAAACGTGAAACTGAAAAACATAGCTACAAAAGAAAATCAAATAAATTTAGTTTTTACGAACCCGCAAATAAAAGAACCGATAGCAAGTTACTTGAATAATTTTTTTTTATACTTTAAAAGTAAGAGTTAAAATAAACAAATGTATTTTCTAATAAGTATGTTTAATAATATTTTGAATTTTACTTTAGTTAAATTTATAGCAAATAAAATATTTCAAATAAAATAATAACGTATATTATTATTATTTATATGTAAATGTTATACTATCTTGTAAAAAAACTAGACGTGATAGAGACAAACTAATTTCAGATTTGAATTTTGCGCATTAAGATCTATTAGGATCAGGTATTATTATACAAACAACAAAAATAACAAAATATTTTGCAGGACGGTGTTATTATAAATAAATTATCCTTAACTCGAGAGTGTTTTATCTGTTCTATTTGTTTAGTACTAGTAATAGTTTAAGCAGTATATTTAAATATTTTAACAAATAATTCAATATAGTGGTATGTTTAATAGATACATTCAAGATTCATATATAGCAGATGTTTGAGAATGTCTTTTTTTAATTCGTTACTTTCATTCATATCAAATATTTGAATTAATAGCTATAATGACAAAGCTTGAATAACAAATTATTATGATGGTGTCAATCTTGTTTTATTTGATTATGAAATGTAGTATGCTTTAATAACTGTTGAAAATATAATACATCGTTATACTATTTAAAAACGAATTTGGTATATTTTAAACAGAGTCTAACAACTCTATAGAATTTAAAATAATTCCCTAGTATCTTTAATATTTAAATTTTTGAATAAAATGTTTTGTAATAAGATTAAATAAATTAAACATAATTGACTATATTAAATTTCAAATTTATAATAATAATAATTCGAATATCAAATTTTTATGTTCTACGTTTACACAATGGTTTAAGATAGTTTTGTGTTGTTATTGCATTTTATTATATCACAGTAGTAAGTTTATCACATAATATATCTTAAAGAAATAATAAATAATCGTTTTTGAGAAATAAGCTGATTTTAAGATTTTAGTTTACCATAAAATAGTAAAATGTTTAATTATTATATGCATATAATATATTGCCTGAACCATTCTTTCGATCTATCTTTGAATTAGAAGTAGATAGAATATAACATATTACATTCAGGTCATCAACAAAATATTATGATTGTGAATGGTTATATAAAATGTACTACTGGAAGTCTCTCTGCTAGAAGTCCAGTGTACCTGGTCGTTAATAGGTCACCGCGTAAATTGTAATGGTGTGTTAAATTTGAATTCAATGATAAATTGATAACGAAAAAAGGATTCTGGTTAGTCAGCTTATAATTTTAAGTAGGTACATTTTATTATATGTATATTTAATAATTTATTTTACTAATAAGGTAGGTTAAACTAACTTTTGAAAAAATAAATCATATATATTATATTAAAATTATTGTAATATTATTTCATATAAGGATTACTAACTGTTATAAGCTTATAACTTAAAAGTAAATACTTTAGAATGGTATCATTATGGGTTTGTGGTATAAAAAGCTTTAAATGTATCGAAATACATATTCTAAATATTTTGAAAATGGCATTGTGTATGGAAAAATAAGATCTTCACGTAATGGTGAAAAGTTTTATTTCTTTACAAATAATATTTTTTAATTACATAAAAATAACTAAAATTGTTATTTTTTGTTCAAATATCAAATATCCAATTTCACAAAATACATATTTTAAATGTCTATAAAAAAAATTGTACCTAGTACTTCCAAAATATTTTTAAAATTATATCTTGTTTAGAAATTTAAATATACTTAAATAATTAGTGAATAATTCAAGTCTCTATAGTTATTAATTTTTGAATTACAACAAAAAACAAAATCGATTTTATTTCATACTAGGTTTGCGCTAAAATTCCCGTTTTCCATTTTTTTTTTAGTTTTTCCTGATTATTTTAAAAAGCACTGAGAACGTACCTTATGGATTCAACATGAAATACAAAATAAAAAACACTCATTATCTTAATATTAATGCATCCATTGTTCTGCTAAGAATCTTAAAATTAATTTAATTTTTTGAAATTTTGAACATTTTATAACATAAATAAATAAGAAAATATTTAAAGTAAAAACCGTAAAATAGTTAATATATTTTGACACACTATACTAAGATAAATTATGATAAAAATGTCAAGTCCCTAGAGATTATAATAGAAAAGTTATAAAAAACTGTTAAGTTGATAAAAGTTGGAATGGCATTCACTAATGATTTTGTCGATCTTGGGATCGAATCAGACACTTGTGTTACATTTTAAAGGGAGTGTTCAGTTTTTTTATAATTTTTTTTTGAAAAATTATGAAAATTATTCTTCTAAATAAAGGGTATGAGGTATTTAACCATTTTAGAAATTTTTTTAGCTTTGCATACTCTACTGAAAGCTTAAATATAAATGATAATCTAGAAAATCTAGAAAATCTTGAAAACTACTCTGGAATAACTTACAAATAGCTTATCTAACTCACATTTAGGGAAGTATTTGAAGTCTTCTAAGGCCTTGGTTCCTTGGATCTAAACCCATACCCTGGACCAGATAAAATTCCTAATATCTTATTATGTTCATGTAAATATTCCCTAACTATTCTCATTCACACATCTATAATCGTTCGTTACGTTAAGGTACATTTCCATGTCAACGAAAAAATGGTTTTGCCACTGTGATTTACGAAGTTGGTATAAAAACCGATATTCATAATAATTATAAACCTATAACAAAGTTATCCTCCATAGTCAATGGCGCCTTCTTTATCATTTTCTTTTGGCCATTTGTTAAACACTATCTAATATTATTTTAGGAAAGGTAGAAGAAAGAAAATGTTAGATAGAAACAAATTTTATTTGCATCTACAATACTTTAATCAGTTCTATAGAATTGGGCAAACAAACAGATGTCATACACACTTCAATTAAGGTTAGGCACTCGGTCAATCACTCTATACTTATAGCTAGACTACGTTTATATGTTATGCCAGACCCCTTATTATCTTAGTTTAGTTTATACACAGCGAATAGTTTCCAACAAGTAAAAGTAAATGGTTTTTTGTCTGATCGATTTCCTTCTCCTTCCGGTGTTCCCTAAGTGCCCATTTCATCCTTTATTGTTTGCCATTTTCATCATTTATATAATTCCGTGATTAAATTTTTGTGATCATCAACTTTTAGCTGATAATCTAGAGCTATATACTAATGTATCTTTAAGTGAAGACTCTGGTTAAGTACAAAAATATCTTAATGGCTTAATGTTTTATGACAAAAATAGTTTAAAATTAAACACATAGAATTGTATTAAAATTTATTTTTACCGCTCTATTAAAAAAATAAATTATAACTACTTCATTCTTGGTGATTGACTTAATGAAATTAACAAGGTTATAGATCTCGGGAACATATTTCAACATAACCTTATGTTTTCCTCTCATATGGAACAAATTTGCACTAAAACTCTAGGAAATCTCGATTTTATAATTAAGAATACTAAATAGTTCAAAAATGAGATCTGTTTCTAATCATTATTTATGTGTTTTGATGACGTCAATATTTAGTAATTGTTCAATACTATGGATCTCATTTCAATTATGTTTAATTTAATTACTCTAACGTGTTGATTTTTGTGTTATATTGGCTACAAACGACAGCGAAATACTGGTGATCCTTCTACTTCTTTGTCTATATCCCTAAAAATAATCCAAGGAAGTTTAAACTTAGAATTTCTGGGTACTAAACTCCGTTCCACGAGAGAAGATACACGCTCTGCGTATCCGACTGACGTCGGTGTCACAGGCAATTATTACCCACTATATTATTACCGGTGGGAGGGGGTATTAATCGCCTAAGATAAAAACCGCCCCTCCCCCCCAGTTTTTGTTATTAATGGTAATACTTAATTAAGTCTATTTTATGTTATTTTCTTCATATAATATATTATTATGTTGTGTATAATGTACTATTCTTAAGTCCACACGGGTGTTTTATTACACAAATAACCAAATTTTTATAGTTTTGACTCTATGATTTGTAGCTTTTGATGTATAATTTTTACCAATACAAACATTTTTATGGGTATATAAAAACTAAATAAGCATGCAATGCATTTCTTAGTTAGAATCTAAAATAAAATATTAATATTTAATACTTACTATTTTGAATGAAATTCGTTTAAAATAAATACATTTGAAATATTATTAATATTTTTATATGATTATTTTTTATCTTAGTAAACTATTTGCATATTAAGTATAGTGACAAGATGCTTCCGTATTTTTTATTATTCTCTAAATTATTGAAATATTACAGTCGCTATAATAATTTCAGTTTTTAAATGACAAGTAATGATTATACATTATTATTTTTACGCTTTTAAATATGCAAATATTTTATGTATTTTTTATGGTTAGTATAATAACTGAGAAATAATAAAATAAGTAAGTATTAAGAAAAAAAAAATGAAAGTTTTAACAATAAAAAAACTGATTGAAAATTCATACGTTAATTGTTAATAGGTACATTATTAATTAATTGATTTTTTAATATGATATTTATTCAATGCTTGTTCTTAAAATAATTGATCACTTCTTTTTTCAAAATTAATTTACATTTGTATGGTGCATTTTAAAGTGTTTAAATATAACTATGTGACTTACAAATATTACATGTAACGATATGGTGAGTCATTATATATCTATTTTGCTTGCTTTTTCCTTCTATAATTGAAAGTTTATATAGTTTTGGAATCTGAGTCTAATACTGAATTTAAAAATTATAGTTTAAATTTTATAAATCAATAAATACTTAATAGAAATTATTAATTTAGTTTTTAAATTTTTAATAATCACTTATCCAGATATCTATCTAAAACATTTAAGTATCATTAAAACACATGCGGCCTCTCACAGGCCGTCTAATACAGTTTTAGACCAATTTTACACAAAATAATATTTCAAGGAAATTTATTAGAAACAAGGTTAGAAAGACAGGTAAAAAGATTGCCGAGTGGTATGCACATCAGTGTATAAACGAATAGCTTACACTGAAATTTGTATTTACGCGTCTCATCTATAACATGCAAGCATTCGGTAGTCGAACACAATATTATAATAATAATGACATATCGTGTTTGTTTAAAGTATTACATTTTACGTTTTACAATGACGTGTAACAAACATTTGTATTCATTTCGTATATAAAGTCGTACAACACTCGTGCGCAAACGAAAATATGCAATGTTATTCGATAACAAAAGTCGGGAATCGTCGTTGGATACAGCGCCGACATGCTATGGTGTTTAAGAAGAGAAATGTTTATGTTTTTTCGTATTGTTATTTATTTACGTTGGAGAATCTCGTAGGCACAGCATAATAATACACTGATATTATTATTATTATTATAATACGAATCCTTGTTATAGACGAACGATCGGCATACCCTTTCCGTCACTCTTCGCGCCGATGCGATATTCCACCACGCAACATAATATAATACACTTACGCACACGCTATTACGGCGAGCGATATAATATTATTATTACGATTGTAGAAGTGTTCGTCGGCTCCTTTGCTAACGGAAAAATATCATATTATTATTCTGCATTACGCCCTATGATATTATTAATATTATTATTATTATTATTATGCGTCCAGCGAGGCATTTGAATTCCACAGTCGAATCTATTTGCCCGGCGAATGACTAATGATGTTATTGTGTGTACCGAAATAGAGACAGATGCGCCGCGGTCGCCTGGAATTCGGGAAAGGAACGCAGTTTTATTGGCTTCAGCTTTTTTTTATTTTTATATTATTATTATTTACGTTCGTTGTTTTTTGTCGCCGTGACATTTCGCCCCACTATGCTGTTTGCTCAGAGCGCGAGTCACCTCTGCCGTTGGATTTATCTTTATTTTTAAAAACGTACAACACACACGCAGGTACTACGTATCGATACAAATACCCGCGTACAGGGCGTTGTAAATATTATGCGTATACATATTTATGTGTGTGTATATAAATCATGGCCACAAACGAGAGTTATCTCCGCCAGTATACGTCGTGTCGGTCCGCAATCAGTGTGTTCCACCACCGGCGGAGAAGTCGACTGTGCACTTACACACATAAATAATAATATTGTATACGACTCGGAATCCGGGAAATATACTCGAAAACGATATCTGTCGATACGAGAGTGAAATCGTATTCTTCCAAAGTCACCACCGTCGATACGTCACGCGTTGTCGTTTTTTTTTTTTTTTTTATTAAAGTTTCGTGTGCGATTTATCCAAAATGGCGGTTATTCCCCCTCCCCCAACAGCACGCACTAACACGACTAGAGTTCAAATATTGGTGGTGCTACAATTATAAGGATTTCATAGCTGTGGGGCACCCTCCGCCCTTTTCAACATTACACGTTTTCAATGTTTAATTTATACTATTATTATATTCGAAGTCCTATAATTAGAAAAAAAAAATGTCAACACCTTTTATTATATTAAATTATTAAAGTATTAGACATAATCTTTTATGAATATAAACGGTATCAAATGTGTTCAGTATTTCTTTCCGGAACAATTTTATATGCAAGATCTCCATTAATGGTAATTTATACTTGAGTTAGTAAAACGCTGTTGTAGTGACGTCCATTAACTTGGCCCACCGATTTAGGGATATCAATCTGAAAATGGTGTAAAAAATCTGTGAGTAATTTGCGAGAATTTGCTAGTATATATCTAAAATATGAGAGTCACTTTTACCAATTCCAATGGCGAGTGGGACTACTTCATGTTACCGACTTAATTTATTCGATTTTGACCAAATCGGTATTGAAAGTTTCGTTTAGATTTTTTTGGATTTTTTGAGGATATTTCCTGAATTTGCAAATTATCCAAAACTCAGATACGAGTTTTCAAAATTCTAAAGTTGGCCAACCCATTTTCCCCGATCTCGATCTAACCGGTATCGAAATGTTTGTTTTGAATCGTTAGAATTTGCGAAACATGATGACATAATTAAAAATCAGATTTTATTATTTTTTTGGTAACATAACAATCAATAATTATTTTTAATATTTTATGATAATTGACATTGGAAAAAAAAACTTATTTTGTTTTCAAATAAACTACAATTCACGTATAATAAATATTATTTATAATATTTAAAGATATAATAAAATTATTGATATTTTAAATTATGGCATGAGACTTGGAGGTGCTATAAGTAAAATTGGGGAGTGCTTCAGCACCATAGTTGCGCCACTGCCACCCGGTCCGACAAGAAGAGATGAGCAATCGGCAGATTATTGACAAATTTATTTTTACATTAAATTTTTGTTATTAGTTCTATCACGGCCCACGGGACAAGCAGGTTATTACGTCATCGTCATATTTTAGAATCGAGACAATGACAAGTATTTTGTCTACGAGCATTTATTATTGTTTATTGTAGCCGAATCGACATGAATGAAATATATGTCCACAGATATTTATATTGTAAATGATTTATTTTTTTTATCAATAATAAAATATTTAAAATATTAAAAATTGTAATCGATTGATTGTTTTTTTAAATTTTTTTTATTGGTTGTGAAAACTGAGTAGTGGGTCCAAGAAGGCCATTATCCATACACAAATATATTTTTTTTAAAAAATAATTCAGGTTAATTACATGCAGGCTCATAGTATTCACCAACGAGTGTCACAGCCCACAAATCACTACATATATTATGTTATTCCGAATTTCTTCTGTGGGTGTCAAGTAGTTTAAAATACCTTTAGGTTACAAATAAATAACTTTATAACCTATTTATAATACTAGGCGATGATCATTACTATATATATTCTATTTACTACGTGTGCGTTGTAAATCCAAATCTCAATGTTTTTATAGAAATCACTTGTATTATATGCAAGTGCGCCTATGTGGTTATTCAAAATTATTTTGGTCGTTTGTTCGGAATTATTAAGATTCCAGTAAAAGTCTTGGTTTGAGTGGTTCTTGAGTGTTTGGTCATCACATGGTATGTATAAAGTCATCGATATATTATGTCGGATAGATCGAGGGTGAAACTGTTTTCTGAATTTTGCCTGTCACTGTCTAAAAATTCCACATCTAGAACACGACTACAGGTCTACTAGTCAGGTTCTTAAATTTTATTTGCTAGGCAAAAAAATTTGTCAATAGGTTTAACTCAAGGGTTAACCGAGGATCGAGTTGATACTTCAACGGATTGGCATCGGAGTTGGTAGAAATACTAGGTGTCAGGGTTCTTTTTATCCCTTAGTTACTACTTATTAATACCAACTTTTTCATGAATGCACCGCTATCATAAATTATGAGAAAATACAATATGCGTTTTGATACTTAAATACTTTCGTACTAAGACACTCATTGTTTTTTTTTTTTTTGTTGAAACAGTGCATTTATTAATGGGCCACCTGTTTTTTTCAAAGGTTCAATGCATACTAGCTTTATTTCACTTCATTATTTTTACCTATATGTTATATTTTTCAATGTTACCTTTGTTAAAAGCCGAATTGCGTTAATTCATTTAAACATAAACAAAATAACATTAAAATATATTACAATATTATTCCACATACTTAGGATTTAGGCATATTTATAGTTAAAAATAAAATAAACTATATATTATATAATGTTAAATAGTTAGTAATATTCTAACCAACAGAAACTTCCTCTTTCTCAACTTCCTTCCACAACACTACACCTTGGATAAAACCACAGAAGTTTAATGATGAAAATAATTTTTTTTTTTAGTAAATTTGGCATTTGCAGTCAGAAATTTTTGATACCATTTCCTACCACGATCGTTTATATTTTGTACAGCAATGGCATTGAGTTTCGCGAAGTATACACTTGTGTAATAGAATTAAAACAATAGTATTCGTTAAAGTAGTATAAATGTAAATAATTTATTCTATGTTCATTAGTGTGAAGTACTACTGAACAGCCTTTAATTTATTTATAGAGGAATAAAAAACATATTATTATAGAATAAAATAAAAACCGGAAAAGTCACTTTACTCATTACCGTACAGTAGGTTTCCAGTGTACTTAGTTATTGATAGTAAGTCACTTTAATGGATGTGATAAATTTGAGTTCAACAATAAACTACTGCATATGAAAAACGGTTCTCAGCGAATACAGTATAATATCATACGTATATTTCTTAGGATATATTTTTGTAATTAATTTAAGTGCTATTAATAATTTATTTTCCTATTAATAGTGGATTGAACTAATTTACATCGGTTAAGTATATTACAAATAATTATTATACATTGTTATTAACTTATAAGGCAATACCATGTACCGAAAATGGTTTGAATAGGTTAGTGGTATAAATATCTTTAAATTAGTCTAAATATTATGAAAATGTCATTGTGTATAAAAAATAATAATATACATAATATTATAAGTAGTAGTAAAAGTTTCAAATTTTTTATATAAATATTTTTACTACGTTAACAACTAAAAAAGTTTAAAGTTTTAATATCTATGGATAGAATTAAAAAGCCAAAAAATTTTAATTAATTTTTATTGGTTTTCCCAATTATTTTGAAAACAATAGTAATTTTTTTTGCTTATGTCTTTCAAAAGTCCCAATTAGGTTCAATAAGTTACCAAAATCTACACTGAAAGTGGAAGTTTGAAGTATTGGTATTGCACCAGAAGTTGATGATAAACAAAAAAAAAAATCATTTCATTGCAATAAGATTATTACATTCATCGTACCACTCAGTGTCTGAAATTAAAGTCTTCGAATTTAAGATCAGAATCCACAATATAAATAGTTAACATATAATATTATATCACCCATTAAAAAAAAAAAAAAAAAAAAATTATAAAAAAATAAAAAAAATACATTTATTTTAATTTTTAATATCAAAAATAAAATGGATTAAAACATTTCTATAGAAATTGGTTTCTAATCTTTATCGTTTAAATAACCTTTGAAAATTTTAATATTATTTATCCATACGAAATCAATAAAGAAAGATCTCAACACATTTTAGTCTAGGTCACTAATATTTAGGTTGGCCGTTTAAGTGGGAGGATTAGAGGTGGGTTGTTAATTTAAATTTGAAAAGCACGAATAATCGCATTCAAAAATCGTTTCTACAGAACTGTGGTGTTAAATTCACTGGTAAATTTATTGCACATTGTGTCAAAAAATGGATTAATTGTATTGGTTTTTCGATTTTTAATGTCGGCATAATCATAATTTATGTACTTATGTTTGGTTTAGTATGTTTAAATATTTATAAAAAATATTTAAAACGGTATACTTAGATATTCGATTGAAATGTTTAATAATTTATAATATCATAAATTTAATTAAATAATTTTTAGTTTATACTTTACGTGTGATTTTGATATTAGTTATCAAAAGTAGGTACTATTATAAATGTATATACTATAAATACAAAACTATAAAAAATAATATGTTTTATAATTTGTAGATATTGCTGAGTTATTATTATTTTTATTTTTTGCCAATTTCACTTTGAGGATGAACATTTATTTTTAAACTTCTATACAACCCATAAGTTATAACCTATGTGTAATATACCCAAACATCGGAATACGGGTTTTATGGTACTAAAAAGGTTAGGTTACAGATAAAAAAAAAATATGGCCATTAACGTCGTAAAACCAATATACATAGTTTCAGCTTTGAATCTAAAATGTTTAAAATGCGTAAAAACCTAAATAATTACAAAGTTAGTATTGGTATTGAATTTGTTGTATCACGTTATTCGAAAAAACTTATTGCGTTATTTAGTACACTAATCATCAATGTGAAATTAGGTATGGTAAAATATATAGATTTAGCTGCAAACTTATGTTTAAAACAAATCAATATTTAATATTACCAATTGTCTGATGTATGACATGATTTGGTCGATATGACCTCTTTTAATACTTCCAATATTTCTTTTACAAAATAGTTGACTTGGTTTTAAGCACCTATGCAATTTGTGATATTTTTTGTTAGAATTTAAATGCCACTGTTAAATTTGTTCCCTACTAATTCAGTCACTGAAATCCATTTACAGCTGTATACACATGATACGTTACATTATTTACTTAGTTAATCCTCGTATTATTATTTTCAGATTTTAAATAATACTGTAAAAAATTGTAAATATCGTATGAATTGAAATTAACAGAATAGATTTTTATTTAGTTTAAAAATGATTGTTTATAGAATCAAAATATTGTCTGGTCTATAATAATATAATTAGTAAAAATGCAGTCTGATTCTTATCATCATTTATTATCATTATATATTTTTCAAGAAAATAACTAAAATTGGTTTTGTTAAAAGTTGGTACTTATGCCATACATTTATTCACGTATTTACTATTTTTATTTTTTTTTCAACTTAATGTTAAGAAAAACTAATGAAATAATAAAAATATGATTTGTCTAAAGTACCAACTAGATACAATTTTCAATCGATAAATAAGGCTACTTTAAACTTTTGGAGCAGTCTTTTTCCTAGAAAAAATTACGGCAATAAAATAAATATATTGTAAAAGATATATACATTTTTTAGTTCGTTAAAAATCTAAAACAAATACAAAAATGTGCTGTAGTTGAAAAAGTAAATTTTTTGACCATATTGAGTAAGCTCGTTATATGGTTTTATACTTATATATTTTAATTAAAATTTTTTTTTATGCTTGTCATCGGGTTAATGATGGTGTTAAACATAATAAATTTATATTTAACATAAATTAAGTTTTTTTGTTTTAGGAATATATTTAACCCATAGCCCTATATTTCCATAAATTAATATGTAATTCACTTAATTAAAAGAGTTTTATTAAAACTTTCAATTTGATAAAATATTTCTTAGATAATTATTATCAATTATAAATATTTCCTTTGAATAAAAATCTTCGTTTAATTTTTAATTATAATTTCATATAATAAATCCATTAAATTTCGAATTATAACTTGCAAGTTAAATTCAAGTTAGTATGCAATGAAATGAACCAATTTTTTTTTTACGTTCACGTGAAGGTTAATTTCACGAAAAAAAAACATTTTCGAGGTGTGATTATATCTGCGAAAATAAAAAAGCATAACAGTATTAGGACAATAGATCATTGTATACGTTATTAATAATGTTGCTCTTATAACTAAAAATTATAATGGCAAGGTCAATCTAGGTACCTACCTACGAGTAGCTGCTGGTACATATATATATATATATATATTTTGTGGATATAATTAATTTATATTATCATTTTTAATAATCATGTGCAATGACATTATAACACTATATCCTTAAATACATTGTTGTATTGTGTTTAAAGTGTATCATAATGAATAATGAAAAAATAATTAATTTTAAAAATGTTGCGTAAACATACCGCATATACCTAAGTAACCGTATGGGTACGTCGCCGGGAGAATTTGAAATTAAACTATTATATGGACATTACGATCGTAATATAAAGAAGATATTATACGCATTTTACCATATTGTATTAGGTTTGGCCTTGACCTTGATGCTTAGGAAGATTTAAGCACATTCTTATAGATAAGTAGTGAAAAGTTTAAATTGACATACGAACAGTGGCGGCGGGATGTAGAACTATTCGCAGTAATCGCTTCACATCTGTAACGGGTGGGTGGCCGGGTCCGGGTGTGTGATCGTTGGAAGTCTGTAACACAAATATCATAGGAAATATTATAACTAATAATATATCATGCAACCTGGTTTAAAGTTAGCCCTCTTCGAATCACTTTGGTGTAATCAATGGAGTGGCGGTAAAATTATTTGAAATCAATAATTTGCTTCAAAGACTCAAAAAGTTCGCACCTCCACTGCGATATGAAAATGGATGTTTTCCGTATATTATAACGACGACGATATTATTTTTGTCGGAATTCCACATAATATTATAATAATCTGTTCATAACTATTGTATTCCAACTATTGGTAGTCGGGTTTGAAGTCGACAGGTCTACGTGAAATTATTATTCCAAGTCGTTATTTATTTTTTTTTTTTTTTTACTGGAATACAAAATGTTTTAATCTGATGTAATTTATTAATCGGTATTTAGGACGGTCACGTAGTATAAATGAGGTCCCTATAATATTATAATATTATAATACCTACCCGTACAAAGTACTGAATTGATCTTTATAACATTATATCGTAATAATATTTTTATTCGGATAACGGTTTTAATAGCGAAATGTATATGGTTTTAAAAAATATCACAATCATTCTCCATTAACTGATATAATACATTATACGCGCTAAAGTGACAAACGGTAATTGCCGCATGAAATCGAGAGGAAAAAATGTTGTCAAAAATACAAAGGTTTCCAAAGGTCATTAAATATTTCGTTTGCTATATTTTTTTTATTTATATTATGTACGTAATTTAAATAAAAGTGTAAAATGTCCGAACACGTCAAAAATGTTTTACATGTGAACTGCGATGTACATTATGACGTACTCGAATTGTCTTTATGTTATCGGTGAATCTGTACACACTATTTTAGCAATATTCAATGTGTGTTTACAATCAACACTATACGCATTACAATATTTACAATATATTATATTTTCCAAAAACGTTGTGTAATGTTTACTATTTTACGTGTGGAGCCCAACACGTGTCACGGCGGTGTAGGTAAAAACAATATATTACTATTTTTCATTATATTATACTGTTTTTGTTATCCTTATCAGTTTTTTCTCATGACTAGTTTATGGTTATAACATTATGTATTTGGTCCGGTATAATATTCACTACAAACATCTATATATTTTATACATCATACATATATTATTATAAGGTAGCACGGACAGGAATTTTGAAACGGAGGAGGGGAGGCAAAGCCAAACATTTGAACAACTTAATAAATACTAATTAAAATAATATAATTATTTATTATTTTGACCAGTATGATTATAGTAGACATATAAAGCATGTAAATGCGGTTTTTTCACGAGTTATGACTTATTTATAACACCTTGATTTGAAAATTTAAAGATTTCAGAATAATACAATTTAAAACTTGTTTCAACACCACATTAGATGTTATTGTACATGACAATTATTATATAATTATTACTAAACTTTTAGTGATCTACAAACAGTATTAAAATTTAATCAAAATGTGCACTATTAGATAGTGTAGTCTTCTATAGTTAGTAATATGTGTATATTTTTTAACGACGGTATTTCTGGTACCTATAGATAAATAAGTTCTTTTTGTCTGCGCCATTTCAACAAAAACTATTGAATCAGTCTTTTTTCAAATCGTCAAACTTTATTTCATTAAAGCATTAAATCTCCTCATCGGTCTATAGTAATGTCCAGTTTTACTTGTTTATACGTTTGCTTGATTACTATTTAGAGGAGAATGAGATATTTTTATTTTAATATTAACTTTTGGAGAAAATAGAGTTTCTTTAGAAAAAAAAGTTACCGTCCTTCAACGTAGGGTAGGTTACGTTATGGCAGCCTTATAAGTTAGGTTACCATATATCATTTATGGGGACTAAGCAATGTTCAAACAGTTCGCGTAGTGATGCCATATGAAAAAAAAGCTTAAGTTACCATAAAGTAATTTCATCTGGATGTAATTGGTTATTAGAATAATAAATATTAAACGAAAATTTTTCCAATATTTCCAAATTGCGTTTTGAATTAGGTATAACATAATAGGAATAAGCCAAGGGGTAATAGTGAGAGGTGGGATGCCCGTTATAGGTCACTTTTCGCGTACATTTTAATCTACCCACGACTACCTATATATACTACTAGATGTACTTATATAATGTTTATAACTACTACGATCCTTAGCAATATATTATTATTATTATTATATAACCGTCCTCCAATTTATCCCGTGTCATTCATGACAATATTACACGACCAATATACCCTGAGTATTATACGAGCAGCATTGTGGTTTTTTATGCATGGATGCTTACAACCGGACTCTGACCAGCTACAAATGTCTTAAACGTAAGACCGAAATGGATTTCCGTCATGTGGTCTGATGGTTAAACCCCACAAGTTATGTTTATACCGCAGTTTTGAGCAAATTTACCGCAAATTGGAACTCTGATTAATAACTAAAAAGTTAATAGCGAAAAGTATTCATCTCGATATACCGATCAAATATTGTACAGCGTGATTTACATATTCTCCCTCTTTTTTCTTCAACAATGCAGCCACTTAAAATACGGTTTTTATAAAATAATATGTGTAAAGATTATATTTTTACATTATTGAGGGTTTTTGTGTTACTAAAGAAGTATCCCACGGAGATACAACTTCCTATTTTTCAAATGAGACCCCTCCTCTTTTCTACTATAAAAAATATGTAACTAGTATTTTTTTTTGAAAATGTTGACATATCAAAATCGAAATTTGAACTAGTAGTTTTTAAGTTATTTAACATTGTATACATTCCTTATTTGCACATTGGAACCTTAGGTTTTTGTTAAATGAGTAGCAAACGAGTTCAGATTTTTAATACCTTGGAAGGTTTTTTATTGTGCATTTGTCAGACTAATATTGAAATATGGCTCCTGAGATTCTAGTGCAGCCAGTGGTATTATTTGAGTAGGGGGGGAGGGGTGGGGCAAGGTGGGCATTTGCCTTTTTCTAATTGTAAAATTAGTCCAATTATTGGGCTGGTTGTTGGTAACGTGATTATAATTTTGAGAAAATATAATATTGTATAAGTACCACAACTATACTGTTTTACCTAAAAATATACAGAGTGATTCATTTAACGTAAGACACTTATTATTTCAAAAAGTTTTAACATTTTTAATTTTTTTTTTTTTTTGGAAATATTGAGATTTAATGAAATCTACAAGTAATTAATGTTTTCATAATTTTAATATTTTTTTCTTTGATAAACATGTATTAACTTTAAATTTTTAAATGGTAACACCCATATTTAATAACAATAATTTATAAATCTATTTTTTTTAAGAACTTCTGGGTTTAAATTTTGGGTTTCTATTCAGTAGTTTTCGAGATATAACTACGTCAAAGCACGATTATGGGAGAAGCTTTTAGTGTGTCCTTATACTTGCCGTCAATGGCCAATTATTCAATCAATGAGAGTATTCGTACGAATTGTTAACTAATATTCTAGTACAATATTTTAGAGTGGATGTAGTCAGGCACTGCAGTGTAATCATTCCTTGGTAACATGGTGTATCAATTTTCAGCTTTACAAAAATCTCATAAAATCGTTAATGCATAAAAATTTATTACCTCCGTGGCTGTGAATACCATAGATATTAATATTTATGGTAAAAATAAATTTTTCTCTAAAACATTTTCCAGTGTTACATTTTATTTAGTTCTCATCTATTTATAGATATGCCATATAATGCTATCTTTGAAATGTAGACTAGAATAATATATCTTAGTTTGTGATAATATTTTATTATAAGTGATGATCATCATATTTTGAAATTTGAAAACAGTAAACTAGACAGATAGACAGTAATGAGTAATTAGTTAAAACATTTTAGAAATGCATACAACTTGTTTCAAAATTCAAAAAAACTCTATATTAGGTTCCGTATAATCCATTAGTTATTACCTTATAAAATAAATAATAATAAAAGTTCAATTTCTCATATATGATTGGTTTCATCGTAGAACGATTATATGCCAATACAGCCGTATGTACCAAGGTACCTACATTTGACTTTGATAATGGATCGGCACTTCCTTGTACCGTCTTTTTATCATGTATTAAAACTACACTAAATAATGATTATAATTTTATACTATTACAATACTACCTATCTCTGCGAAATTTACATTTTTTTTTCGTATTTTCTAATTTGTTAAAATTGTATATATTAATTTGATTTCTTGATAATTTTTATGAATATATTATTATAGTACTATAAAGGTATTTGTATAATTATATATAACGATCGTTTAGAGAGAGATTTTATGTATACGATAAATTATTCAATATGCGTGCCAATTACTATTAAAGCATTTATTTTTTTTTTGATATTATTTATAACTTAAAATGATAAGATGTTATGTACAATATTGTAACTTATATTTTTTTTAATTTAATAGTTTGATTGATTTTACTTTTTCTTAACTTAGTCTTTAAAGTGATGTTAGGCTTCAATGTAAAATAAATAGGTATTTATTATCAGACAAAAAGTGATAATAATTTTTTCTAGCGATAGCTGCCAATAACTATAATATTATATTCTCCGAATAATCGATTATAAAAAAACTAAATCACCACGAGAAATGAATTATTTTTTAGTTTTTACGTATAGTGAAATATTGTGATAACTTTAGGAACAGAGCCTCTAGAATAAAATTATTATATATAATATTTTCACATAAATATTATATCCTTCATATAGTCATGCATAATGATTGAGATTGGTTAAGTAATTTATCGAATAAAAGACGTATTTTATAAATAATAATTATTTTACAGGAAAGATAATATTGTTGGCTAATGGTTATATTATAATATACGGACAAGGGAACAGCGATGACTTTAATATAATGACGACGGCTACAAATGGTACCATAAAAAAGGAAGGACAACAAATTGTATTATTATCTTCTTTGTAATGCACTTAACAGTTAGCTAGGAAAGCCATTGAGTTTGTTAGGATTAAACTTGCATTAAGGATAGCTTCCATTTCGGTTCGTACAAACAAATGACTTATAGAGGTGTATATAATATATATATCACAGGGGACATTAGCACATTACGGATACAACGATCACAGTAGCGTATACTCAAGGAAGATTTTTCGAAATGTAATCATGATAATAATATGATTATCTGATTTTTTTCAGTGTTATTATCAACTGACAATGTACAGTTTCCAAAAATTTGTCATAAATATTTTAAAACGTCACAACACTCAATTTTGTCATCCCTGCTGATGCTTGTCCCTCACAAATGGGATGTAATAATGGACATTTCACTCAAGTCTGTAGTAAATCATTGAAAAACGAGTTAAAAAGCATACACTTTAATTGATTTTTTTAGCAATCAGATTTAAGAACATATCTGACGAATCTCAAAACTTTATTTATTTTTTTTTTTTACTTATTATTATTTATTTATTATTTAAAAAAAAGAATATATACAATCTGTATTATGCTATACAATAAGTAATATGGTTAATAATTTACAAGACTAGATGACTTGATAGAAGTGGGAGTCTAAACGATACTGCTTCAATTCTAGGTTAGGTTAGTTATAGCTTAGTTTAATTAGGTTTTTTTTTATTGTTTGAGGAGGTCCCTGGGCCAATTTCGCTTAAGACGACGTGGTGGATTATTGGGGAGAGTGAGAGAGGAGAGATTGGAAATGAGTGGATTAGAATGGTTGATTGTGTTATTGTGAAATGATTTATAAAAGTGGGAGGTTAGAGTATTTATGTTTGGGATTTTGAGGTCAGATTGGAGTTTGATGTCAGATGTTTCATTTTATGGAGTTTTAAATTGAGTGATTTCCTTTTTGTTTTTATGTGATATGCCCGAGTAAGTATACTGTCGAGGTGGACTCCGGGGTAACGGGTGGATTGTGTTTTGGAAATCGTGTCGTTATTGAGGATTACGGGGAGACTATGATTTGGACGTAGAGTAAAGGTTATATGGGTAGATTTATTTGGATTTATTTTAATTCTCCACAAATTGAACTAGTTTTGTAGTTCATTAAGATGGGTTTGTAGATTATAAGATGCTATGGTTAGGTCAACATTAGATGAGATTATACCTGTGTCATCTGCGAAGGTAGCAAGAATGGTGTTCTTGGAGTGAGGAATGTTGGAAGTAAAAATGTTGTAGAGTGTAGGTGCTAGAATACTTCCCTGGGGGACGCTTGTTTTTATGTAGTGGATTTGTGAGAGTTCATCCTTGCAACGAACAACGAAGGACTGGTTATATAGGAAAGATTTTATTATTAAAAACAGGGGGGGGCTGGTAAAAATCATATTTTATACAGGAGGCCTTCGTGCTAGACGCGGTCAAACGCCTGGGTTAAGAAAGACACCAGTGGAGTACTGTTTATTTTCGAGAGTTAGAAGAAAAAGATAGAAAAACGTAGGTCAGGAGGTTTATCAGATTTTGGAATTAGAATATTATGGATTTTTTCCATGAATGAGGAATGTGGGAGAGACGAAGAATTAAGTTGAAGATGAAAGTTAAGAGAAGAATGGCTTTCTTGGGCAATTGTTTTATTATTCGATTTGTAATTAGGTCGTGACCTGGTGATTTTTTGTTTGATAATTTATTGATAATAAATTGAATTTCGCTGGGTAGTTTTAAAACTTACGTTAGACCCTTTCGAGTCGTCAACAAGTTGTAGCTGCACTCAGTGGCGTCATTTCAATTTTTAATAGAAGGGGGCAAAAGTTTTTACCAGCTCATAAACTGAGCCAAAAAAATCAGAACACATCGTTCCTAAGCTAACTTCCACTTATATTTTTATCTTGATACAATTCCGTCTTACACGACTTTATACGCGCATGAGGCAAAAGTAGCAAAAAAGACGCGGAGGACCTAAATAGTTATTATCGCTAACCTCAATGACGTAATTTTATATTTTCCTAGAGGTGTCAAACCTTGTAAATTACAACATGAAACACGACTGCTAAACCTTATTGAAAAATCGAAAATTTTTTATAATTGGTACCTTTTGTTTTAGAAGTTTTTTTGAAATAATGGATAAATTTAAGAGTGATGATTTTGTTTTTAGAATTTTTAGATTATAGTATCCGCGTCTATACAGGGTGATCCATTTACCATAAGACACTCATTATTTTAAAAAGTATTAACATTTTTCAAATTTTTCTTTTTGAAATATCAACATTTTGTAATATTTTAACAATTTTTTATTCCTTTTTTAGGCGAAACCATGATGAATTTTTGAGTTTTAAATGGCAACCTATATATACAATTTTAAATATTTATAAAACTATTATTTTTATGAATTTTTATATTTGAATTTGAATTTTTGAATAATTCGTTGGTGAGATATAGATCCTCAAAGTTGGGTGTTTTTTGGAGATGCTATAGTGTTTTTTGTTTGTAAAAACCAGTAGTTAAACATCTGTACATTGGTTCAAGTTAAAAGATAACCATATTATGTACCTATATAAATATTTATTGTCCTACTAATTGAACCACCGTTGACTACTATCATACCCGTTCACAGTTATTTAGTTATCTGCGACGCCTAATCATAGAGGAATATCTTTATAAGTTATAATGATAAGTAACGACCGATATGCATAAACATAGTTTGTGCTAATGCCGATAGGACAAATATCAAGTACTGAAGTACTAAACACTAAAGTAGTTAAGTATCTAAACTGTCTACTATTTTGATGAAGCTTCAGATAAACATATGAAAATAATAATAATTTTCATATAATCTGTGATAAAGTCTCATTCAGTCACACCACAGAATAAATTTAATTAAATTTATTTTGTGATCACTGGTTACACTTTCAAGTTAACCTTAAACTTTTTCATTATTTTATAATTTTGTATAATTTATCATCGTGTAAATTCGTAAATTCGTAACAATAAGTAATATAGTTAAGATTAAAGATATTTACAAAAATATAGATTTAAGAGTAACAATTATAATTTTTTAAATGTTAAAAATCTTTAGCCTTATTTAAAAATTGTACTCTAGAATTATTAATAAAATATGTACTTTAATTTTTATGAATTTATCTAGGATTTTGGATATGTTGAATTTTGATATTTTTTATTAGTTTTGATCTTACCCAAATTTTGCTATATTTAGCATTACGGAAATTTGGCCTAATTCTATTAAGGATATCAATTATAAATGTGTTCATTATCTTTGAAAAGTAATACTAAATTGAAGTCCATTTTTTGATCATCTTCTAAGATTATTTGATCTATTCACACAGAAGTTAGAAAAAAATAATCCACAGTAAAAAAATGAATCAAATTATTATGCTAAGAATTTAGTATTGTAAATTATAATAAAAAAAAATTATAATAAAAATGTACATAAGTGTTAGTATTTTAAAAAAATGTTTGCTTATTTTTTATATCTGTTATTTTTAATTCAATAACAGAAAAGAAATATATGTATACATGCAAATGAATACGCGTGTAAGTCTTAAAATTTAATATAATATTTTTATAAAATAATGAAATTTTCCATAATCTTGATTTTCATTTATATATTATAAATATATCGCTATGAAATTTTTAAACTAGGGATTTTTTTTTTCTGTAATTCATTCATCCATATTATATTTTGAAATTGTTTATAAAATAAGTTCAAACTATAATATGATTTTTATTTTTTACATTAGTTATAACTAACATGTTATTATATGTTTATAGAACAAATTATAATACTTCTAAGACTTTTAGCGTTTGATTTTGTACACATCAGAATATAGAATGAATACATTATATGTTTAAGTCACAACTAAATAAACTTAATATCTTATATTGTTCAGTCTTAAAAATATTTACAACTAGTACGTTACAACAAAATAATTAATTATACTGAACTCGTGACTTGCAGTGCTTAACCTAATATGATGAGTATCTGGAAGTAAATTATTTTATTGGAAACTTATTATTAATGTGTAAATAGACCATTAATTTTCTTCCTTTATTGTTTTAACAATGTATTTATTATAGTCAATTTTAACAGTATTAGTATTATTTGTAATAATATGTTTATGCAATGTATCCATAGATAATTAAGAATACATTAGTGAAGTATCAAACAATTTGAACTTCAAACGTGTGTAATATTATTATTTAGTATAGCCAGGTTACGTACGTACTAGGCAATAGGCTATTATAATAAACGTAAATTTGTAAAAAGACCTAATATTTAATAGCATATAAAGTTGAAATTAAAGTTTTGATAAATAAGAAAAATATATAATTGATCTAAGATTAACTGGTCATTGATCGCGCTTTTTTTTTTGTACTCTTTTAGTCGCGTGATAAGAGATTCTCTCACTTTCTTTAATATGCCATATAATATATTTTAAACTACCAAAACATATTTATTATGTAAATGAGCGTTTATAAACTATATATATTTCAGTATTTATATTTTTTTTTATATAAAATACATTACACATTACGATTTGAATAATCGATCATCAACATATCATTGTTATTATAAAAAAAAATAAAGAAATTAAATGTTTTATTATTGAATTTGTGTATTACAAACACAGGAATTGCATATGGTTGTGGTATATTTTTTGCAAATTGGACTTAAACATGTTGTATAACTTACCTATAATAATAATACATATAATTACAAATATAAAATATTTTAATCATTAAAATATTAAAAGCTAATGAGTTTATTACCACTGTGTATCGATTTTCCTTTTTTGGACAATAAGAACATTTTGCTTTTCCACTTATACTGGTTCTAGTTTCTGGGCTTAAAATGACTCCACTAAATCGTCTAATTTGTTGTCTTAGAGGAATAGATAATATTAGAATACTTTGTCATCAATATCAAATAAGGTTTGCATAGGTCTTGCCCTAATTGTTTGAAAAATTTACACCGTGGAATAACAATATTAGTGTTTGATTTATAAATAATTTGGCTATTTATTCCAGCAATGTTGAGTAAAGAAAAATATAGTGTAAGAGGTCATCTGTGGCTATTTCTTGAAACTGAGTATTTGCCTTTTAGTTCATCCACAACGTCTACACCTCCTTTTGACATATTATAAAATGAAATTACTTCTGGTAATATTTTATCTCCCGAGTTCTGATCAACGTCACCTTGTATATGCATTGTTAATAGCATCATAATATTTTTTTTTTGGAACATATGATAATAAAAGGAAATTATTATCACCAAATCCAAATTTTGTACTACATATTTGCAGGTTTTTTGTGTCTAAAAAAACATGCTGGTATCTCCCGTTTATTTTTTTTTTAGTGTACGTGCCATAGTAGTTTTATAGTCTTTTAGAAGTTTCACCACTAAAGGGACTGAAGTGAAATAATTATCAATAGTAATATTACGATCTGTTTTAGTGATTGATTTCATCATACGTTTGACAACAATAGCTCCACTGTTATTCTGTAAAAACGGTCCAATAGGTTATTTGCCTGCGTAAATTTTCATATTTACTGTATAAAATACACGTGAATCTACCAAAGCAAAAGTCTTTATATTATATTTATTAGGTTTGTTGGATATGCACTGGAGAGAATTACATCTTCCCCGCAAGCTCTCTAACATTTCGTCAATTGCACAATATTCTCCTAGTCTATAAAATGATATGCAACGATTTACGAACTCATCAAAAACCGTTCTAATTGGTGTCAAATTGTCAATTTTTTTCGTTTATTTCGAGTGTATATATTATCAAATCGTAAAGCACGAAGTAAAAAGTAAAAACATCTTTCGGACATCACAGCACGAAAAATGTCGGGAGCAAATCCATTGTTGGTCCACAAGTCCGAAAGATATATGTGATTACTTCGCAACTTACCAGCAATATATAAAAGACCGAAATGTGCTCGAATTTTATCTACATTAGTATCTAAAACATCTTTATCCTTTTGATAATTATCACGAATTCTTGCTAAATATATATTGGTACAAATAGTAATTTCTTGTAAATAATCGTTGGGAAAAAAATTTCCCAAGAGTGAATTATAGTTTTAGCATTTTTTGCTATTGTTTTTACACCAGGAAGGTGTATTGCAATATTTCTGTGTGGAGTTCTAACATTACGAGAAGGAGGGTCAGTATACTATTTGATAATATTATCTTTACCTTTATTATATCCACGAAAATCACTTCTAAAAAAATCGTCAGAACAAGACATTTCGGAATCACTTTTATTTTCAACAGATTCATCACTACTTTTTTGATTATCTAATACTTCTCCCTCACTGTCATCTTCATCGGGGTCAAAATCATCTAACATAACATTGTCAGTTTTATCAAGTCAAGCAAACATGTTATTATTCGTGGTAAATCAATGCACAGTAAAAATTCACTTGATAGGTCGCGTATAGAGAATTTCTCTCATCGTATGCATATGAGTCGCGTTAGATGGATACCGACAATAGATAATCAATAATAAAGTCGGTTAATGACAGTCTATTTTTAGATTAAATGTATATGATAAGGTATAGCATATCTACTAATAGTGGTGACCAAAATAATATCGTGGTGAGAGAATCTCTTACCACGCGACCAATGACGGGTTAAGAACATTGAAATTATTATAAACATTTAGGTATATGAAATTAAATTGAAATAATATTTTATATACGAATTCAAATAGATTTGAATGGTAACATTATTTTCACTAAGAATATATTATTATTAACTTTTATCTCTTACCAACTGTCCCGCCCAGTGTTACCTGAGCCAAATATTAAGTTAAGATTAACTTGAAGTGCATCTTAACACGCATCTTATCCACCTAGGTAGGCAAGTCACTGGACCATGGACAATATGCGAGCAGTATATTATTAGATAGGTAATCCACTTGTAGTGGATTGTGGACCCCATGAGGTGCGTAAGTGAGTAAAATCAGAATTAGGCGGGTACATGAAAAATATTGCCATGGTTGCCCGTGCCAAAGTTTTGTTTTTTTTTTTTATAAATTTATTGGTAAAAATGCATATATCATATTTCTACTAATTATAATAGTTATAAAATATATAGCCAATGGCAACCCTATAAATGAACAGAGTTTATACATAAAATCCCATCGAAAAAAGCGCTTTCAGTTTTCCCAGAATTCTTAGCGTATAATAAGTACGTAGAATAGAATGTTATAATATATCAGAAAAATTCGCGGGAATGTACTCAACAACTTTCAAAAGTTTCATGGTGATCGGATGAATAGTTTAAGACTGCATGAAGGACATACAGACAAACATTCATTTATATATATATATATATATATATATGATTCACAAAATTATTGATCATAATATAATTTTTTGATTAATACTTTTAATAGGACGATAGCGCAATATTTGTTTTTTCTCTCAAACCCGCGTGGCCACGCGTAACGTAGATGAAACGCATTGACGTAATAAATCATTTTTTTTTATGATTTTTTGAATAATCTTAAGAGTAAAATTTCCTATTACAAAAATTATACAGGATTAAATTTTTGAGGGTTTGATTGACTATTGATTTTTTTATTTTATTATTATTTGACTTAAAAAAAAAAAATGTTAATTTAAATGGATATAAAATTGTTTTGAAATAATATTTAAACAAATTGGTATGGAATACCTTCAAAAATATTATTCTCTGTAATTTTCCTCTTAGACTACTCCTCTAACATATAAAAAATTTATTTTGTGTGAATGCGTTTTGTCTATGTTGTGCGTGGGCGGTGGGCTCTTGTCAGAGAGAGAAAACAGACAAATGCTGATATCCTCAGTTTTAAACTTCTTAACGATCAAATTATTTATTTGTTGTATAGTTAGAAGTGTTTCCCAATAATGTTATTTCATTAAAGTTTCACGGAACTAAAAATAAAATTTCTAACGAAATTTATAGAAGATATATTATACTTATTAGTTATAATACTATTAAATACTTATACATACTACGTGTGTTATAGTAATCTCCATATTAGAAAAACAAACATTATTATTGCTTTTACGTAAAAAGTTGGTTTGAACAATAATTTTTTTTATTTTATTTAATATTCCAATTTAAGATTTAATTCAAAAACTAATCTTCTGAATATCATCAAGTTGTGTATAAGTTGATTAGGGATTTTCAAAAATAGTTTTAAAAACAAAGCAAACGTTTTTATAATTATTATTTTT
Organism: Pentalonia nigronervosa; assembly: GCA_014851325.1. NCBI lineage: Eukaryota > Metazoa > Arthropoda > Insecta > Hemiptera > Aphididae > Pentalonia > Pentalonia nigronervosa. The sequence continues at coordinate 26,137 of JACXSJ010002215.1, read as the reverse complement.
AAGCGTTTTGTATTTAGATATTAGGTATATTTTAAATAATTCGTTGATGTGATATACTCCTGCGTTATATTTATAATCAATTATAGTAAATGATTTGTATGGTACTTTTTTGTTCCATTTTTCAAAAGCATAAAACACATAGCTTATTGTAAACAAATATAATTTTTGAACAAATATCGTGAATATTTTTCTATGCACTATTAATTAAAGGGAAAATTCAAATATTTATGTATTAATTTATTGCAGTAGGTAAGCAGTTTAAGAATTTAATTATTTAAGACAAATACAAATCAAATGTCTACTTATTCCTAAATTTATCCTTAGTATTGAATTGTCATTGTCTATGATTATTAATCATTCTTAATCATTATTTATCACAATATTAATCATTGATTAATATTTAATAGTCCGATAAATTTAAAATTATGTGGATGTATGATTTGTAGTATGCACCAAATTTTCTTTTATAAGCTAGTTATCAATATTGTGGATTAATTTTAAATGTCCTGCCATCCTGGTAATACTTTCAAAAAAACTAAAAAACCTTTTTGCAGTTTTTTTAAATTTTGATTTCGTTGTTTTGAAATGTATCAATATAATAATATTACTAATGTATATTAATGCTCGTGTTCGTATAACTTGTAGTTAATTATATTGATTAACATAGTATAATATTTTTTTTTAAAATAAATAAGAATGACAATTCATATATTATAATAAATACAATAAGCAATTTTGATTATATATGTTTAAAGCGATATGAATGATTGAATTCTCAGTAGTTCCGATTGATTAAATATTTAGGCCATGGTCCATGGAAGGTCCGTTTGAGACGTCTCTAGGGGTTATCAGGGATTGTGCTGGAGGATAGCCGATTAATAAGTGGGTTTTGATGGTGGGTTAACAATATTTATGAACATAATATAAGTGCCTAATAAACTAAATTATTTAAATATTATTCTCTGGTGGGTAGGTACGCATAAATTATTATTTTTTTAAAAGCCTTTTAATTCTTGATTTTAGTAGAGATATAAATCGTTCTATTAACAATAAAATACGAAACAGTGTAAACAATATTCGTTGGGTTTACAACTTACACGCGTAAAAATCGGACAAAAAAAAATGCCTCCGCAAACCGAAACCGAAATAGGAAAAAACGTTTTCGGTTTCAAGTCCTGTAAATATTTTTGATTTTTCTCTAAAATGTTTTTGTGTACCGTTGGTGTGTTTTTGATTTTGTGTATTCCAGACAAGCAAACTTATTGTACCTACATAATATCGTACCGACGTTTATTGTGAGCATGACGTAGTTTATTAACATTTTTCGGAGGCAAAACCCTTCGCGTCAGAACGCCGCATACAGCAGCAGTGTTATAATAGGTACATTGTAATGGAAGCAGAGTTGTAGTCGAATGACGTGCCATATTTCGCGTTCTATAATTGGAATCGGACGACGACATAATGTTATAATAATAAAGTGTTCTACTCTGTAGTCGTAGTATACGTCGTGTATATGACATACTATTATTGTATTGAATGGAATGGAATCGCAATATACTTACCTATGACGACGAGTTGTTGCCATTGATGACGTCCGGGCCCGTTCGGGACTATTTATACGAACCGTCTATTGAGTGAGCACAACAATTCTTTCATACAAGGACGTTTGAAACTATTGCGAGCGTAATATCTGTTTTGTGTTTGCTTATTAATTGACGACAATGTACGGCGCATGTAAGAATCGCGGTGGATACATTGTTAAAAATGATTCTTTGACGATCGGATTCGGTATGCGAATTTTGCTGGAGCCCTCCCCCCCTTCCATAAGCGGAAATCTATTAAAACTTCAGGGGAGCAAACGTTTTTAATATCAATGTGATTGTGGAAGGGGGAGCCTTCGATCCCACACGACTAAAAATCTGTCAGTTTTTTGAGGGAGGGGGAGCTTATAGGATACTCAGTGGTTAAGACACTCGAACTCCTGATTTCCGCCAATGCCCCTTGCTTAAAATTTTAGTGCTAGTTGCGTCACTGTGTTTACAGATTAAACACATATTTATTTTTTTTTTTTTGAATTGCAGACTACATTTTTTTTCAAACACTTTAAGGCACGATTACAATTAAACATGATTGTTTTAATATGTTTCTCTACATTTTGAACTAGTTATTATTTATAGTAATTATGTCCGTAATACCCCCATGCAAACAAAACGTTTATATATTCGGCATGGGTGTTTATGAATAAAGATAACATATTTCGTTTTAATTTTCTAGGCGTTATAGAAAAATAAAGAATCCCAATAACTATAAGTTATAACTCATTTGTTGTATTTTTATTTCAGAAAAATTATCTTTTTCGTTTGGTATTAAAAAAAAATATTGAATGTATTTTTATGTAAATGTAAATGCTGCTGTTCATTTGAATTTCCGATGAAAAAATTGATGTCGAGAATATAACTTAAAAATTGAAATTATCAAAGATTGTATAAGCAGATTTATCAGCGATTATTTATTACTGTTAAAATATAATGTACCAGCTACAAGAATGCTGTATAATACTTTAAGCGCAAAAAGGCTATACGGTATCGGGATACCGTAGAATATACAGATGCGATGGTCCCATTATTCAACTTGTAATAGGTACTTGTACTTTGTTAAAACAAACGTAGTCACGTAACAATTTTTTTTGATGTTTGAGAAACAAAAAAAAAAAAACATTATTATTTCGATCTGCGAGTGCATTATATGTGAAATACATTTGCTCCGGTGAACTTCTTTCGTAAGTATATATGTTTTTGCATGATTGAAACACACGTTTTATGGGTGAAAAATCTAAAATTGCGAAGGTGAAATGGGTTTATTATACGCTACGAGTATATAATTTATTTTATGCGAGAGCAATAATACGTTTCGGATGTTTGCTAAGCGCGTGCTTATCGCGGTAGTATTTTTATTTTTATACAACGAAAATTTTCTGAAAAACTACAAGGAATGCCTTCCATTCAAATCTAGTTTAAAATACAGTAGAAGTATTACATTCGTCGAATGGAAGGAAAAACAAATTGTCTTCATACAATGGGTAGGATATTGTATAATATACAGTATGATCCATTTAATGTAAGACACTCAATATTTCAAAAAGTATTTACATTTTTGATAATATTTTTATTACATGATATCAACTGTTACGAAACAACATTTTTTCAAAAAAAAAAAAATTTTTTTTTTAATATTTTTTTAATTTTTTTACTTTTTTAAATTACAACATCGTTTTAATTATATAATTCAGAGCAGAATATTTTTTTGAGTATTTTAATACATAAAAATTGAATTTTGGACGAGTTTTTTTTGTGTTATAAGTATTTGAAGTATAGATAAATGGAGTAGTGAACCAACATTTTGCGGGGCACCCACTACCACCCACACTGCTAATCTAAACTTTAAATAATTATAACTCATAAACTACTCGTCCAAAAGTTAATTTTTATGTATTAAAATACTCAGAAAAATATTCTGCTTTGGATTATAAAATCAAAGTGTATGTTGTAATTCAAAAAAGTTAAAAAAAAATATTCAAAAAAATAAATAAAACGTAAATATTTTTTGAAATAATGAGTGTCTTACGTTAAATGGATTACCTTGTACATACATTGCAAACTAGGTTGAAATTTAGTATAATTTATATTAAGGGAAATAAAATACTTTTAGGTAGAAATATTGATTATTTTATTGACCTTTTTCAATTAATGTATTATTAAAATTATCGACTTGAATACGTTATAAGTGGCTTATACTCTACAGCCCTTAAAATCATTTTTTTTACACGTCTATTAAATTAATAATTTGCAGAATAGTGGTTTTTTTTAATTCATTATTTTACTATTATACTCGATAACTTGTCTTAACTTTGAGCTGTTGTTACTTTTAGTTAAAAATCAGATAACCATAAAAATACTAGGTATAATATAATTTAAAAAAGGTCAAAAAGTGGGTATCGCTCTGCTGTACAAATTTCGAGAGGATCATTTTTATGGATATGTTAAATTTGAATTCAATGATATAAATCATTGTATACGAAAAACAACTCAGTACGAAGATGGTCTATCAGCCTACATAACTAAGTGTATTTTAAGATATTATGCTATTAAAGTAATTTATTTTACTATTGATAAAACAGTAGGTTGAATTAATTTTGCCGAAAATATTGCATTTAAAAATGTCATTGAATGTATAAAATATAATAATATACTTTAAAAATTTTAGGCACCTATGAAAAATATTTTTAAAATACAACGAAATAACTAATATAGTTATTCTTCATTTAAATATCTAATTTTATCTGGATTTAAACTTAAAATGTTTATAAACATCAATAATGTAAATATATTTCTTAGATTTTTTGGTTGAAATATAAACTATTTAAATTTTTTTTATTGATATTTAGAGAAAACAAATTTAAAAACCAAAAATGTCTTAGGCCTACAATTAGTTTAAAAAGTGCCAAAATATTTAAACATTTTTTTGGTGTAAAGAAAATAGTAACTTCAACATTTGGTGAAAATTTTAAGTGTTTAAGGTTATTTGTATTTGAATTACAATAAAATAAGAAAATCGTCTCCTGAGAAATCAGTAGTTTACGGATGAATATCCAATGTCTAAATTCAAACGCTTATAAAAAATTAGTTTGACTTTCCGGTAAACTTTTTTGTGAAAGGTAGAAAAAATTATAAAGAACCTTGTGCAAAAAAGCTGTACATTTTCGTGCTTTTATCGTATTTTGTCGAAATTCTAACTTTAGACGCTTGTTAAAATCTACTATAGACTTGCTCTCAACTTTTATTTTTAATTTTCCTTAACAACAATTTTATGAGGAATCATGTAATAAATTTTCAAGTTTTTTGACTGAGCAAAAAAATTTTTATTGAAAATAAAAAAAAAAAATAAATAAATAAAAATAATCTAAAAATTTCAAAAAGAGTTAAAATGTCTTAATTTATGGTGTATAGAAAATACTCATATAAATATTTGGTGAAACTTTCATATATCTACTGTTATTATTTTTGGTGTTACACCAAAAAACAAAATCGATTTTGTCAAAAATTGGCTTTGCTTAAAAGTTAACGGTTTTACTTTTAACCCCCCCCCCCCCCCCAAAGTACCAACTAGATTCACTTTCCTACCGGAAAAGATGTTTATGAAGAAAATCGAAGCACTTGTACTGCCACAAAGCGTAATGATAGACACACAAAAAAACACACATCATTGTAAAATCAATATATTCATCGCTCCGCTCAGAATCTAAAATTATACGTATTCTACAATATTAATAATTTTTAAATTAATTAAATTGATGACAAATAGAACACTAGAAAGATAAAACTACATCTAAGCTCCATGATTAAAATGTAAACTACAATTTTAGTTTAATCTACCGTTGTGATAATGTGGTATTAAATGTGTTATATATTTTTTTTATACTTCAGAAATATTTCATTTTTTTTTTTTTAAATGTATAATACCTGTGTTGTGCTTATGATGTATGGCTTACAAAACCTCGTAGGCGAGGAAGCAGTATGCCCCTTGCGCCTTACACCCCTCAGTGTATACCCCCTTAGGCACATTTTATCATTGGCGCATACCTATATGAGGATGGAATAAATTAAAATAAATAAAACATTGTCGGGCACAACTATATATTTAATATTTAAAATATACACAGCGGTCTACAGAAAATCTGAACCGTATGTAAATATTTAGCTAGTCATAGCTTGCACATACAGTTATCATATTCAATTGTATGCTTAATCTGGAAGACTGGAAGATGACTGTTATAATTATTGTGTAAAATATTGTATATAGTAAACTATGTGATAAAAGGTTAATCAGGAGTTTATAGACAAACTCTTGTAAACGCCGTCATGCATAGTAATTGATATAACACGCATTCACATAATTTATATTTTTTTTTAAGTAATTTTTTTTTAAATTTAAAAATGTCGAACAGTCGTTAAATTTCAAATCAATTACAATAGGTAACAATTAGTTATTTATTAATTTATTATATTTATGAGTTAATCGTGGACTAGTATTTGGTATTATACACATGTATAATTATTATAACTATTATTAATTAATATATATTTTTTTAAAACTATTATTACTATATTATAATATACATTATTATACTGCAACTGACCATCCGAGAATTTAATTTATTATTATTTTTACACATCATATTTTTAATCATAAATTATATTTAAATATTGTTGCACGCAAGAATCCTTGCAGCAACATAACAATATTTTACAAAACACAGATAGGTGCATTCAGGGCTGTCCTGAAACAAATAATAATATAGGAGGGGAAGAGGTAAAATACATTTTTGTCCAAACTTAAAAAAAATTTCTTACTTCGCTTCATAAGTATTTATAATCTAGGTAGTAAACATATATTCCACTATTACAAAATAATCGTATTTTTTTATTTTCTGTTTTACTCTCTCTTATTTGTTTTATGTTGTTATGAACAACATAATACCAAATAGAAAATAGTACATAGTGTCAATGCTATATCAATTACTTACTATAAATTTTAACCTTTACGTGTTAAATTTGAATTCAATGGTATAAAATCATTGTATACGAAAAACGATTCTATGCGAAGACATGTGACAATGTCATCCTATATCATTTATAAGTTTATTTTATGGATATCAATTGGTATTAAAGTAATTTATTGCCAAAACTATTACAATTAAAAATATTATTGTGTGTATAAAATATAATAATATACTTTAAAAGTTACAAGTAGGTACCCACGAATAATATTTTTAAATTATAACAAAATAGTTAACTAAAATTGTTACTTTTCGTTAAAATATCTAATTTCGTTCAAATTTTAAATTAAAATGATTTACAAAAATAAATTGTACTTAGGTTTATATTTTTAGGTAATAATATGAATTTTATATATTTTCATTTTAAAGATTTTTGTAAAACTCTAGGCTTTAATGCTAATAAACAATATTGTCAATATGTATTTTTTATTTTTTTAAATGACATGAGCAATCTACGGGGAACCTTATATAAAATGTCTGATCGTCTGAACAAATATTTTTTATAGACATAAAAAACCAAAGAATCAAAATGTTTAAAAGTCTATAAATAAATATTTGAAAAGAGTAAAAAAATTTAAAATTTTATCATGTACAGAAAATTTTAGCATAACCATTTTGTGAAATTGTCAAATATTTACAGTTATTTGTATTTGAGCTACATTTTAAAATTAAAATCGTAAAAAGGATCGCGTAAAAATTCCAGTTTTTTTTTTTGTTTTTTATGTTGGTGTTGAAAAGTACAATGAATTTCCAATTATGACCTCTTTAAAGTACCAGCCGTTCCAATTTTCTATCAGACACCACCCTCAAAGTTGAAAATCAATAAGCAATATTTCAACTACTTATCCTGTAAATACGTATACAAAAATAAAAAATTGTTTAACTCAAACATATAATCTCATATATGTCAAAATAGCCCATCTATTATAATAACATATTAAATAATTCAAGATTAAAATAATATAAATTATTGTGTAAAATTAATGCTGGAAAGCGCTGTTTAAATCTCAGTGGCGGAGGAGGCAGCTGCAGCTAATGTATAGTCAACAGAAACGTATATTGTAATATAGGCACAGATAAACGCTCGTTCAATAGGACGTAGTGGTATGCTCTAAATGCAAAGCTCTACACCAGTACGAATATGTTTATTAGGTATATTGATAATAGATTATAATATAATAATATATCATATTGTGTTGTACACTTGTAGTACGCAATGCGGCAATATATTGTTATGTGCGTGCATGTACGACTAAACATACAACGTAACTTAACACTATATTGTTATGGGGTTGTAGTGGACGGTATTTTGAAGTGGCGTTTCGAACACGAAATGTGCATGTTCATAAAGGATATTATATTGGTGATATGGCGGACAGGGACGACGATCGCAATCGAGGACCACGTATCTAATTGGAAACTGATTTCCCGACCGAAAGCAGCTCGAAATGAGGTAAAAATGGTGGGCGGACTACACATTGTTATAATAATTGTAATAATAGCCGCCTCCGATGTAGTTGTACACAGTACAAGATTTTCCATAGGACATACTATAATACAATACACATACGCCGTGTACTCTTTAAGATTTGTTAAACATTTAAGACTCATAGGTTATATACTGCGTCGCGGTACAATATATTTACATACACATTTATAAAATATAAAATATTTCAATAGTTATAATTAATAAACGAACGAAATAGCCCGTGTGACCGTGTTGGATATCGAGTGACACGTCATACAACATATTAAAACACACGCAACGCATTAAATATTCCCACCACTTTCGGTCAAACGCGTTCCATCAGCATTGTATGGGACGCCGCAAACGTTTTACGGTCCTGAACTATACGTTCCAATAAAACACATAATAACATACGAACGCATCGTTGGGACCAAAAGTTCCTCAAGACCGATACTCATCAATAGTAGAATTCGATAGAAGGGATACACTACTTCCTCTGACCATATATAAAAGAGCCGTTGAAAATCATACTCCAGCAGTCTCTTCGTAAAACACCTCAAGACACAAAACGCCCACGCCAGTATATGCACTTTGAAATACCATTTTTATCATTCTGATGTATGTGTTCACACTCGTACACACATTTGGGATCATTCGAATATTGGGTATGGTCATAATAAGATTATTATTTCGTGTCCTCCACTATAAAATATTTGTTACTTTATTACCTTACTGCCAAGCCCATCCTATCAATAAACACACACACACACACACACACACACACACACATATATACATATATATATATATATATATATATATATATATATAACTAGACTTAATGAATTAATACATACTTACATATTATAATATTACCTTTAATAAATTGAGTTAAGTCATAATACGTTTTAATATTAATGTACTATTGAATTTCAGTCAGACTCCAAGAAGTTTTCGAGGTAGTGGCAATAGTACTTATTATTAGAGTTTTGTATTTGTAGATTTGAAACATATATACAATAAGAAAATAATGTAGTTTAATAATTATTTTTAAGTATATCACTGAATACAGTTATATTATTGATTTAAATAAGTAGAGTGTGGACTTTACATGACTTTGAGTCTTTTTGGAGCTAACGCAGCATGACTCAAGTCCTAAGGTTCGTAACATAGCTTTAATATTAATATACTATTGAGTTTCAATCGAACTCCAAGGAATTCTTGCCGTAGTTTCAATAATATACCTTAGTATTAGAGTTGTTTTTGCCATTGATAAATTTTGAGTGTAAAATACTTCACGTTTTATGCGATATTCGATTGCCCAGACTTCCACATTGGTATTTAATAGCTCAGCCCATGGATTATTTTTTAAGTATTCACGGTTTATTAGAATAAATAAAAACCCATAATTAGTAGTGATATCGAGTATCGCACCCGACCTCGAAAAGTCACATCTTCACACCAGGACCAACGTCCGATTCGAGCAAAGTAAGCTAACATAATACAATACAGTACAGTAGTAGAATAATTTTGCATAGAGGTATTTAAATAAAAATCTAATAGGAATAACATATATATATATATATATATATTAAACAACCATCAATGACGCTTAGACATGTGAACACACATACACACGCATATATATATATTATATCATCAGTCTTTCATATTACATGAGTATATACTAAATTATTAAAACGTGCAGCCTTGTAGCAGGGGTTATAGACAGTGGCGCCCAAGACATAATTTTACCCACCCACTTCTCCAAAATTCAACATTTAATTGTCTCTATTTGGTTATATTAAGTTTTAATATTGGTAAATATTAATATATCAAGAAATATACATCGTCAAAGTTGGAAATGATCTGAACTATTTAAAAAAGTGATTATTAAGTTGCTGAATTTAATCGCAAAAGTGATTCATATAAATATTTTCTCTAACGACTTACAGTTTTTAAATATTTTTCTTTGATTGTTGTTCTTCCCTTATTTTCAATGTGCAACTTATTAGTGTACCTTAAAAAAAACATTGATGTGACCATCACTGGATGTAGAGGATATCACATGAATTTAACCTAGGGTGGTTATTTTAAGACTACTCTCACCTTACTATTTTCTTCGTATACATTTTATTAGCATTGTTTTCTTTATCAAGTATTCTTCTAATTAGATAACGAGTCTCAATTTTTTTCGCGTTAGTATTTTTTGTTTACTCGTGGTTATGAATCCGGATTGCTTCGCTACTGAGAAACGTGTGTTGTACATGAAAAATTGAAGTTTCTGCAGTGGTAAACTTAAATTTTATCAGGAGAGGGCAAAATATTTGACCAGCCTATATAACTGAACTAAAAAAACAAAATGAACGCATCTTTCCCAAGCTCCTTTCACTTATATTTTTAAACAATTTCCATCTTACATATATTTATACGCGTTTAATGGGTAGCAAAAAAGAAGCAGAGGAGCTAAATAATTATGGTCACTATCTCAGTGTATATATAATTATTAATTACATATATTTTATAATATCTATGTATGCTATTTCATATTTTTCTTTGTTGATTTGTTTTTGCTAAGTGATATCAATATCGAAAACACGAAAAAATAGTCAGGATATCGATGCCGTGTCGAAATTTTGATATCGTTGGCCAATAATATTACATTAGTCTCACTCCACGAGTCACGGGGATTCGTATTGGGCCATGAATTTACATGATTTTATTTCTTCGAATAATATCAACGATTATTTTAACTAATAGAAAACTTTTACTTGCGATATATGCCGCCTATATAAATTAAGTAATTTTGGCACTCGACCCATCCGAAATAAAAACCAAAAAGTAATTTCCTTATTATTGCTATTATGACATGAATAGTTTACAAAATAGTATGAGGTCTATTATAATTCACATGTCGGTAGAATAAACATTTTAAAATGAAATTATATTTTATGTTCAAGATCCGTTTGCATTATATTTCGTGGACGGCAAAAATAAATACTGTGTTCTTTTTCTTATTCTTCTTCTTGTTTATTCAATGCAATAAAATAATAAACATCATCGATTTTCTTTCGATTGATTGTTTTATTGTGTGTATGTTTTCATTTTAAAGTTGTTTTTTCATAAATTATAATATGCACCGGATACTGTGGCGATAAAGGCGATGACGATGATGTATTTTGTAAGGAGCTGGTTAAGTGGTGATCAAATCATTTTAACGAGAACCCAAGTAAACGAGATAAAACAAATATTTTTTAAAGCGATGACGGCAGTGATCTAAGAAACTATATTGATGCAAATTGTTCGTTAAAAATCTGTTTCCGGTTGTTTCGCAACAAAATATGACGTATTGTATCAGCGAGGTCAAAATATATCTCGTTGTCGGTAGCAGCACGAAAATTATATCGTCATCGTATTATAACGTCAGATGAAATTAATAATAATCAGTCACCGTCGCAAGAGAGAGACACGCGGACATTATTCCTCGATCGAAAGGGCTACAGAGAAGGGACTCGTTTGTTATTATTATATTATGTCTTATCGGTTTGCCGCAAGTTTGACAACTATTTCCGCGCCATCAAGGCCACAGCCGCCCGCAATGCCAGCGGCAGTGTAATAATATGCGTAACATATTATACCATTGCCTGTGTGCAATATAAGACGAGTTTGTTCCGTATAATAAAATATTGTTTGTCCCGCAGCGACGATCCGACTTGCCATTTTAACCGCGGCGGGGGTGGTGGCGATGGCTCATCTCGTAAATCGTTCAAAAACTTTGGTCTGCCCGTCAATCGGCATCGGAATGAAAATATACGCTCGTCGTACAACCAGCCAGCTGTAGTGAACCGAAAGAATAATTCACACTCACGAGCACAACTTTTTGCCAAAACTTCCGCTGCCCAAACTTGTAACGTACGAAACGTAACGTCTTATCTCGTATGCACTCTCGTCCTTTTCTTTATTTTAACGCCGAAAGTGAAACGTTTCCAAGTATTCCGAACCGACCCTTCCATTGAACGTATTGCTGCGTATGTGCATAAATAACAATACGTACATACCTCTGCAGCACGTTATCTGAGCGCATCATGGCGTCGTTTGTGATATGACTAAATATAAATCACGAGTGTGTATAATATTATAGCAATAAATAATATAGTCCAGAGCCGGACACGATAAGAAGAAGAAGAAGAATAAACAATATTATTATTGTATGCTTTGTAAATGATGGTATATGAAGGTTTGGAGTGTTGTATTATGGGTAGTATAAACAAAAACTGGTTAATAATAAATTTTTGAATCGTACAATGTGTGTACGCAAAGATGGCATCGGCATGTTTGTTAATGGTTTTGGATAGGGGCCCTAGTGAAATCCGAAATTATCTTAATAAAACCTAGTAAATTTTTGATACCATTTACTTACGTAGGTCTAGCATAACGTGCCAGTACCAGCTTGATGGACATATAAAACACATGCCTTCCTTTTGTAAATTGAAACATAATTAATATCTATGAATTTTAGTAAAATCATTTTTAAGGACTATTATTCTTAGGATAAACATTTTAACGATTGAGAAACTGATCATTCGAATTTTGAACTAGGTATGATAATATTTTAAAAAAAATTATCCAGTAAAGTAATAATTTACAATAATAAATATGGGTTCTCATTTGAATAACAGAAGTTTGCAACTTCACATAAAACCCCTGCTTCTTAGTTTCTTGTAGTACAAGAATTCTCAAGAATTTAAAAATATGGCCTTTAAGTATATTTAAAAATTTCAAAAATCAGAATTTGAAGAAATTCATTATTTAAGAAAAGAATAAGGTTAACTGGTAAGCATGATTGGTAAATCACTCTGCATAAAAAAATTTAAAAAAAACAAATTGATAAGGCATTTCTTACCAGATTGATTGTATTGCACTTTATGTTTCTCGGTCAAATAAAGATGCAATGAACGAGAAATAATAATATTTTATTTAAAAAAGTTAATTTATATATTGTTATAATTGACTGTTTCGATATTTATAGTTTTTTCGTATTTGAGCGTAACTTATTTAATGAACATAGTTCTTGATGTTAATTTATTATTATATTAGTCTAAAGCAACTTAAATTTGATCAAATAAATATTAAACAAAAATATCTAGAATGTTTTGTCTTATGAAAAAGGCAATAGTGACATAGCGTGTTAATACAAATTAAGTGTAATGATTATTACTCTTAAGATAAAGATAAGTCTGCGGGTAGTTAGAAATCCCAAAAAAATATTGTTGCCATTCGAGTCCATTGAGTGGAAACGTCAACAAGTGTACAGAAGAAATAATTGATAGTCAAATACACTCAAGATACTAGTTTTGGTACAAATTATATACTTACACTAGTTTTGACTACTTACGATAGTGCAAATTACAAACTTCCATTCACAAAACCTCGCAGGGACCCGAAGCGGCAAAGCAAACAATTATCATACTAAAGGTCGGTTGGAGGTATAATAAATCAAATTGAAAATAAATCCAGTTTTTATTAAAAATATGTAATAACGTATAAATAGGCAGGAAAGACTAGACTAAGATGGACGTTAGATATTATCTTCTACGCTTATAAGTGCTGGAGAATGATATCAGTAAAATAGTAAAATTACGCTATTACCTTCCCCCAGATGTTTGGAGGGCTCTCGAGGTCGTGTATCCGAGAATGCGATCAAATACACCGTACAATATAACTTAATGTGACGAATATCCAAATCTGATATGCGTAGTATATTATAATATTTTAATGTGTCTTACACTCTTACCTGGTCCACAGTTGTCTATGGACTATACTGTAGCAGGAGTAACACGAATTAATTACTCAAAATACTTAAATCGAAGTAATAAAAAAAATAAACACGCTGATTACTGTTGATAAAAAGATGGTCCAGTTGTCGCTCGTGGATTCAGTATTGAGAGGTTATTGCTTGGATGGCTGGTGCTCGTGCACTGACTTAGGGGTGATACGGATGAACTGCCCAGAGAGAGTCAGGCGGCTTTACCAAAGGCTCTCGTGCCTCAAAAGGATAGATTTCTCCTCGGCGACACAGACTTTTTATGACCGTTTCTTTTCTCTGGCGGCCTATAAGAAAGCCACACGTACAACATTTTAACATTGCGAATACGTGCTTGTTTCTTAATCCGCGATCGAATAATACGGATCGTCTCTATTGTCCGCGATGAAGATTTTATTGGGGGTGTCTGATTTCTACGCGCGACAGTCTGGCCGTTATTTATTTATCTGATATAATTTATTAATTTGTTATTATGATTTATGAGCATATCATTACAAATACGAAAACACGGAAAATATATAAATGTGTTTGTAATGGTTAATCGAGAGATTTGATTGATATCTAAATTTATAACTATGTCGTTGGGACTTCATTCATTAATTTATTATTATATATCATTAAAATATTACTAAAGATGAGTTTTACGTGTAACGTAAACGATAGGTCCCTATATAATGTTGTATGCGTTAACTATAATATTATTTCGCCGATCGTGGATAAAAATTGTGAAGGCAACTGCAGCGCAGGGACGGTTGATGTGTTTCGGACTTTTGAGACTAAAATAAGCTAAAAATAAAAAGCGTAAAAGTTATTCCAATACCACTATCTCTACGGTGCGAAAAACCTCTGTAATAGCAACAACAACAACAACAAAAAAACTGTTTTAATTAAAATAAAAATTCCGAAAAGGTAGCTAGTAAAAATGATTAAATCACGTCGTTTTATCGTAAAACATTGTAGCGAATACCGAACGGTGTTCGCGCCGTAAATCATAACATATTGCTATATTATTTCGTTACAACATCGGGTGTAAATATTTTCATTTAGCTGCATAGTCTTTGTGAAAAATGCTTCTGAGCAACCTGAGCTCATTATAATAATATTCAGACGCAAAATCAGTGTGATATAGATTTTCCACATATCAAACAATCTGAGTGCTAATAGTATATTATTCAGTGCTGGAATTGGGAAACATTGAGAAGGGGATGCAAAAGTGTAAAAAAAAAAATGCCCGTATCTGATTATTTAAATGTCTTATTGATAAGAATATAATTAGAAGGGGTACGCATAAATAATTTTTTTTAAAAAAAGAGGGATTTCTTCCCCCCTCAATTCAAGTATTGATATTATTATAATTTTACTGTGATGCATTGATAACAACGACTAACTTAACCTTTATAATATAATATACCCAATATGAAATATGACATTTAAAATTTAGATACATATTAAATTATGTATAAAAATTAATTACAAGTATGATTTACTACTTATGAAAGGTACAACACTGTACAAGCAATTCACGATACGTCATCTATGGTCTAAAGTTTTTTAAAACAAAAATTTACTTAATGAATTTTTACAGGCTTCGAACTAAAATATTGTTGGTTACGGTCTTATGACTATGCTATGAGATTCAAACTAAAAAATGATGTCTTTATTTTTCATTTACTAATAGCTCTTAATCATAATACAGTCAAAAATAGTATTAATCATCAAATATCCATTAAAAGCCGTAAATTATGCCGTTGAAATGAAAAATCTCTAAATAAACAAAATTAGTACTGCTTAACACTTAGTTTAAACATTTAATTCTAACCGGAGGTAATTAAATTTTAATGTAATGCTTACTTAGCAATAAATCTAGTCTTAAGGAAAAAAAAAAAAAACTACGTGAAAATGCTATGAAGTTCAAGCTCTATACTTATAGATTTATTATAATAATAATTATTTTAAAGTCATTATTATGATTATAGATCGGTCAGTTTCATAATAGTTACATTGTTGAAATCGGATTTTGTCGCATCCGTTTTTATTTGGTCGCATGTGAAGATTTATTATTTTAACCATACGTTATATATTACGAAAACATCGCGCATGCGGGTAAAAGTTAAAAATAGAAATAACATATTATATTATAGTAGGTATCATACCGCAGAGATTATTTGTGGGCTTACAATTTATTATTGTTCCAACATTATGATGCTGCTGTAATGCATTCTATAGGCTGTTTTACGCGACTACGATCACTACTTTGGTTGGGGAAAGTATTTTTAAATATTGAAGTTTTTCGGTCATATACGCCGCTGGAACGATATCGGTGAACACTAGCGCTGGAAAATTATAGTACATAACGCATGAAAAAAAATTACATATCGTCAATTTATTAAATAATTTTGAAAAAGTTCCGTGGAAGATGTCGTGGAACGATATGACTCTGGATAGATCTGCGTAGTCATGTAAAAGTATTTTAATGACATGGACGCAAAGGCGCAAATCGTCCTATACCTAAACATTTTTAGAAAGCGCTTGGATTGAGGAAGGACGCGAATGTACGGAGTCCCTCCTCTTTTTAGACAATATTTATGTGTATCACTTCTAATTATATTTTAGTCAATGAGACATTTAAATGTTCAGGTGCGTACATTTTTTTTATACTTTTATATCCCCCTTCTAATTTTTTCCCAATTCAAGTACTGTCCTTTAGGGAGCATGAACATTAATTCATTATAGGGACTCATTAGCCTCGTGATTAGAGTCTTTTTTTTAAAAATATTTTTGATATTACTCAAAAAATACGCATATTATCGAACAATATCTAAATGATTGTGATACAAATTCATGAAAATTATATAGGTATCTACCAAATATTTAGACAACAATTTTCAAGAATATCTTTGGTAATTCGGCGAGAGTGTTGGGGCTTGAGATTACGTAGATTAATATATCACATACAATAGAACTTTTTTTAATATGATACTATAATTTTATTTTGTAATTTATATATTGTTTATTAATAATAACGTACAAATTTTACACCATTGGCAGCTGTGGTTATTAAACTTGAAAATGTAAAAAGAAAAATACAAGGTAGATATAGAGCACTGTGCAAGAGAAAGAAAACTAGGATTGTGTACATTTTCTAACTAAATTCGATTCTTGAGAAGTATTACGATGTTTCAAAATTGTTCATAGAGGTTGTAAAAAATTGAAAATTAATCAAAACAACATTTCGTGGATCATACAACGATGCGATAGGGTTGCATGAGTTTCAAAATTATATTCCGTCGTTACTACAAGGTTGCACATTACTTCACGAAGGTTGCAAAAAAATGGTAAAAGTTTGGTGTAGGTATAACGGGTGGGGCCAACTTTACGCATGTCTACAATATTATATTCGTTTGCACCCATCATTGTTTTTATCGCCCATTTTGTATTACGCGAGTATTGAAAGTTTCTGACTATCCGAGATCTCGAGGTAGTGTTATTAAAATATTAGTACTTATATCATTATTATTATCATTAAATCAATAACACTTAACTTAAATAATTAATTATCAATTAATAATTAATATCTATATGGATGCTGGTAGATACATCAAAAATACCTATATTATTAGGTAAGCACTACCAGTGGCATTATATCTTAGTCTGTCGATAATACGGAGAAAAAAATAACAATTTTTCATCCACGACACTATTTTTGAAACATCATAATAAAATATGATGGTTTAAGAAATCTTTTGCGTATTTAGGTTGTGGTCGCGGGTGTGAAAAATGTACATCTATCCAGGCTAACTATTAACGTTTTTTATTTATTTACGTTTATTATACTAATAGACATTTACGGATTTACGATCGATATGTAAATTACCATATTATTTTAATATTTAATGCTGACCAATGACAAGTACGAAAAAACAGAGAGGCAAACGTATAATATAACTTGTGTATAGTTACTGACTCCTTCGAATTACATCTCAACTTGGATACTGTACGGATTACATGTTCCTACTCAATTAGAATAATTGTATGGATCGTGAATGATTTTTTTTAAAGCTTTAGCAAAGGATTTTTTAAAAAAAAGATTTAAATTGTTTTTTCTATTAAATTAATATCAATGTGGAAAAAAAATAAATTAATGGTTACTATCTTTAGTATTATTACTGTGTAATCGTAGTACTTTTATTATTTTCAAACTTCATCCTTTTTTATTTATTTTTAATCTATTAATTTTACTGCATTTTGCAGTATTTATATGCCAAGACGTGTCGTATAATTATATTATAAAAACGAGTTTTATTTATAATAATAATAATAATAATAATAAAAAAAAATCAATACAGTTCTTCACGAAACGCAGTGGGTATAGGCACCCATTATAAAATATGCACGATAAAATTATTTAGATAGAACAAAAATAATGAGAATAACATATTAAATTATTATTATTTTTCACTGTGTTTACTGTTTATGTTATCATTTATTATCATTATTATGGTTGACCTCCTATAAAGGCACTATGGGTTATAACCTATCGTGACATTTTTCGTTATCAAAATGAACACGCTTATGTTGTAAATAAACTGGTCGATGTTTAATATGATATTGACATAACGTGTAAAATTGAATAAAATAATTAAAGCTTGAAAAGTTGAAAATACGAAATCGTGTGCAATAAATGGTTTTATTTGTTTTTACGGAATATAAAAATATGATGTACCTACCTACCTACCTACCTACGTTTATTCGCATAATTAGTAGTTTTAAATTGCGATTATATTTAAATTAAAAAAAAATTAAACCTCAACGATAATGATGTATTATTGTACACGGAATACCAGATTAGTCAATATAAATAATTATTATTGAGTTAATTATAACATTGCTGTAGGTAGGTATTATATAATGATTATTGATTGTCAACGAAAAAGACTGTAAAAGAGTTTTACAGACAGAACTGATCATTTTATACATCTTTAATCTGTAAAAATCCTAAAATACAAATTTCGAATTCAAAAACTCCAAAAATGCCCAAAAAATTCTAAAGCGTCATAAAAGTGAAAAGAATTACCTTAAAAAAAATGTAAAATAAAAACTTCTCGTTCCAATTACAAAATAAACGAAACGTATATATTATAAAATCGCGTAGCTTCGGAAAAACAACGAAAAGCGCATGGAAATCTCAGCCTTGGCAATGATATAACGTACATATCGTAATGAAAAATTCAACTCTAAAAATGCCCAAAAAATCCTAAAAGTAAAAAAACGACATTAAAGTTTAAAACCGTTAAAAAAATTGAAAAAAAAATATAAAAATAAAACTTTTCATTCCGATTACAAAATACACGAAACGCACATGTTATAAAATCGCGTAGTTTCGGGAAAAAAAAAAAAATGAAAAGCGCATCGAAATCTCAGCTTTAGCAATGATAATATAACGGGCATATGGTGAAATTGAAAATTCAGCTCTACGGGCACAGTCGCTTATTCCAATAATATATTATGTGGCTGCGTAGGATCGTAAACAAACGGATGCGCACAGATTAAAATGTCGTCTAGAAATTTCACGACAACGGTATGCGAAATGTATACGACTGGCTGGCCATTGTACCACGGTATGCGCAGCCTGCGTCACCTTAAGATTTAAATCTGTAGTGTACAGTAGGCGGCGGCGGCGGCGGCGTCAGCGGTACGTGACTTGTTAGCTACAAAATAAATAACTCGCGAGCAAATAAAAGCGCAATTTATAATAATATAGTACACGCGACACTGCAATTTAATAATCTCCTTTAAATGTTTTATTAAGTATTTAGTAAACCGTTTGTACAGTGCGGCGGCGATTATAATAATAATAATAATAATATAACGTGCGTTTAAATTACAACTTAGATATATTATATTATTGTGTTTTTACATTGTACGTATATAAATGTAGTAACAGCAATAATAATAACAATATAATGTTGTGAAATATTACGCGCTAATGACCCGCCATTATTCGAAAGGAAATATTTTGTCATTACCGGTGGTCTTGCGACAAACTACTGCTGTTTTTACTCTGGACGCCTCTTTCCTGGCCACCTACTCACCCCAATAAGACAACAATATTCAATAATAATTTATTGTTGTCGAAATCATTATTATTATTATGTTAGTGAAGGCATCCCGCATTATACTATAAAATAAATCGTATTTTATTTTATAATATTATTTATAATAATAATTATTATAGATAGAGGAACTCGCTCCACCGAAGTGATCGCCATCACGAATTATTATATTGTCGTTCGAAATTAATTACGTATAAATATTTGAAGCCAAGGATTGAATCCTGTATACATGTTTAAAGCATTTTAATTAGTACCCATTAATATTGCACGATTCACTAGACGCGCTCACGTAATTTTTATCCTTTAATAATGCAATTATTAAGGTTTTCGGACATTTTTAAAGTACTCATATACTATATATTTTCAGATATTTTGATTCGTAAAATTTAAAGAATATTTGGTGATACGAATTTATTTATTCGAATATTATAACCATAATTTTTTACTGTAAATTGATATGCGGATAATTCTAACGAGTAGGTTCGTTGTCATTGAACTTTATATATTCGTTAAACATCCCCAAATAAAATTAATTCAACACCAAAAAGAGACGTTTAAAAATCATCATACAATCAACAAAAAATGCAAAAAATACGCGTACCAACATCTTTTAATTTTAGAAAATTAACTTAGAATTCGGGACGATGGTAACATATAGAATATGTTTGGACTAGACCGTAAGAGAAGCCAGGCATTCGCAAATGTAACTATTATAAGTTAAAACATTCCGCAAATTCTCCGTCACACGAATTGTCATTCAAAACCTAGTTCATTGGGTATAATACAACTAAATATAGGAAATTAAAGTATGCATACTATGTATATAATTTACTGTACGCTTGTAAGTTATGACTTTAAAAAAATGTTTAAAAAACTGTTGCAGAGTTATGGACTGTAGCGATCTTAACATTTCTATTCAATTATTTGTTAGTTTTCATACGTTAAATTCTTTATTACAATAATATCGGTTTTAACTACGTTTACTCGGAAGTTGAACTAACTTTAAATGTATAGAGGTATTAATAGTTTAATAGTTTAACGTTACATACAAAGAACGTAACGGCTTAAACTATATAATTGTATTATATGTTTGCCGTGAAGTTCTCAAACAAATATGAAA
The DNA here is from genome assembly GCA_014851325.1 of Pentalonia nigronervosa. Lineage (NCBI taxonomy): Eukaryota > Metazoa > Arthropoda > Insecta > Hemiptera > Aphididae > Pentalonia > Pentalonia nigronervosa. The sequence continues at coordinate 4,996 of JACXSJ010002215.1, read as the reverse complement.
TTTATGTTTTTTTTTCTCAATTCGAGAGAAAAAAATATTAAATTTACGTGATAATATTAATTACAAACGATTCGCTGAAAATTACGATTCCCATTGTACTTGAATATCAGATATGTAACGTTTTCATGTTTACGATTATATTATTGACAAACGATGAATGGGCGTAGATACGTCATTGAAGATGAATCGATTAGGAACAAGAAAGTGTCTTTCATTATTTCTGTTTGAAAAAAAGAAAATTTAACCGGACAACACGATACTATAACATTATGTGTACGATGGACGTGAGTTATAAAACATGACGAGAAGAAATATATTTTATTTTAATATCATAATAATACGTCATATATTTAGGCACCAGTGAAACGAAAAACCGTCATTGTCCGTGTATTTTTGGGGGCGTCTACACCAACTGTAGAACTCGGCAGAAAATAATAATTCGTACACGACCGAACCGCATAATATAAATATTATGTATTATGTGGTTTGAGTAAGTATTATTACAGTCGTCGCATTAAATAAAAATATAATAATTTAAAGCGCCAGATTCTTACACTGCAGTCGCATAAAATGAGTTTCGTAGATATATTATTATAAACAGTATAGGTATTATATGTATATAGCACCGGACTTTGTTTAATTAATAACTATGATAATATTATGTTAAAGTTTTATTCGTAAATCGTCAGTAGGCATAAAATACAATAGAGAGCGATCCATTTGACAAGCCAATTTTCTAAGTGCATTTTGATATAAAAATTTTCTTTTCACTCGTGCAGATTGTATTATAATATCGTAAAACCAGATTTTTTTGCTCCTCGTGTTGTATATTTTTTAAATCGAGTTTAAAAATATTTTTTCTCCCTTAACTTAAACTTTCCTTACTTTGAACATTTGTGCAGATCGCGGTTAAATGACTATTTTTTTTTAATTATTTAAATTAATCTCAAAAGATTACTGGTCCTCACTGAGAAAAACTAGTGTGAAGTCCCAGGGTTATCTTAGTTTACAAATAATTCTTATTGATTTATATTGCATTTTTATATAAAGATAATAAATAAGTCATTTTTCACAATAAATTACATAAATAATTTCAGTAACAGCGTTATTTAGTATGTTACATACAAATATTAAATTTTAGATACATTATATTTATATCGGAGTCAATGGAAATTTTTTTTTTTCAAAAACTATGATATATTTTTAAATATAATATGAGCATGGTGGCATAGACATAATAATATAACATGCTGCGCACCCTAACGTCATAATATTATTATATTGACGCGTCTGACATGTAATTTCGATACAATATTATGCACAACAGTATAGGTAGGTATATGAAATTTAGGGTTACTCGGAAAAGCCAATAATAATATAACTTTAAACTCAGCGACCATTGCATATCGCCAACCTACATCCTATAGCAGAAAGTAAAATCCATGGCAATTTAAGGGCACTTGAAAAATTAAAATATTTATATTTTATTTCATTTTTAATAATAAACAATATATATATATATATATAATATTTTTCATGATTTAATGGCAAGCTAAAAAAATTAATAAATAAAAATATTAATTTTTGGCACGCAGCGTCGAAAAATATTGCCATCCCTATCCTGTAGCATGATATTATATTTTCTGCGCCGAACTACACTCTTTGAGTTAATATTCGACCAAAGATTATAGTAAGTATTCGATATCTATACATGTGACATATGGGTAATATTAATTGTTCAGAGAATATGGTACGTAATAATATTATTATTACAACGTTTGTACAACAATTATTATTATTATAAAATGCTTCAAAAACGCAATCGAGCGGCAAGAAGAATGAAAAAAAAAATGATCGTTTTTTGTGCACTACGTTTTAAATACTATAATAATAATGTAGTATATTAATTGTGTATGTATCGCAAAAGGCATTATAACAGTTAAATGTGTATAAAATTATGCATATATCGCCAACAGTATATTATGATAATATGCAAATTGCAAAGGGCAAACGCGCTCATTACGATGAAAGCGCCAAACAAAAATAATTCCTCAAAACTTACTGAAATCCGCTAAGGTCAATTAGTTATTAATGTGTTTGAAAATATTATATGCATACGTTTGTTATTATAATAACGCTCGGCATAAGTTGTGTGTAATATATTATGCTAATAAGAACTCTGGTTAACTTTTCAAATTTAAATCCTAGTTAATGTAATTGGCTTAACATTGCGTATTATGACGTATAACGTTAATATTATGTTATATTATAGTTGTTACACCACGTTGTATCAGAATACGTCACATATTAATTTTATAATAAAAATTGTTCACCGTAATGCCAGTGCATCATCATCGTGTAGTGCGTAAAATGATAATAATTATTATATGACGACGTGAAAGTAGGTACGTGGGCCTCAAAAAATACCTATCAAAAATTGTATAAAATATAAAACACTAATTTTATTACACAACAATATCTGTTTGCTCGAAGTCTATTATTATAACTATATGGTAATTCTTATAATTCTTAACTGTAAACACTCATTATCTAAAAAAGTATTAGTTTTTGAAATTTATTTGTACATAGTTTGAATTTATCGCAAAACATTATTGAAAAATAATTAATTTTTAATATTTTTCATCGGTATCGTGTTCCAAAGTTTTGTACATTTTTTTGATTTTCATATTTTAAAGTCATATATTTTTCAAAATTTGAATAAGTAGTTCATTAGTTATAAGTAGGTATTCATTAAAGTTTAAAATAATGGAGTGATGGGCTAACATTTTGCAAAGCATTCAATTCCACTCTGCTTATCTAAACTATAGATACTTATATATACATCAGATGACTTAACTAATTATGTACTCGTTTGAAATTCGTTTTTCGATTTTTTATCAGAAAAATAATATGTTTTGGAATATGAAATATAAAATGCATATTGTCAATCAAAAATTACAAAAAAAAAGACGATAAAAAGTAGTATACAATTTTTTAATGTTTTAAATGTATTGTTACAAAATTGAATTATCTAAAATAAATATTTTTAATGTCAAAATTTATTAAATTAATGATTAGTTAACAAAATTATATTGCATATAATATTATATTGAATGTAAAGATATATCTAATTTTATATTTTGAGCGAAGCGAGGAATTTATTGATTTTACAGTGATGTGTTTTTTTTTGTGCCTGTCATCATGTTTAAAGGCAGTAAAAGTGCTCAGATTTTCTTCATCAGAATTTTTTCCGGTAGGAAAATGAATCTAGTAGTTGGTACTTTGAGGGGTCAAAAGTAAAAAATTTTCCATAGTTTACAAATGCGTCAGGAAGAACAACAAAAAAATTAAGGGAAAACGGGAATTTTTATCGCGAAGCTAATTTTTGACAAAATCGATTTTGTTTTTTGGTGTAACATCAAAAGTAGTATTTATACATTAAATATCTGAAATTTTTACAAAATATTTACATATACCATTTCCATACAAAATTAAATTTTTATTATATTTTGAATTTTTTCGAGCTACTTATAAACATAATTAATTTTCCGTTTTTTTTTTTTATTATTATCAATAACATTTTTTCAACCTGTCAAAAAACTTGAAAATGTAATACAAGGTTTTTCATAACTTGTTGTGAGTAAAAATAAAAAAAAAAGTTGTGCTTCAGTCTTCAATAGTTTTTTATGTGTCTAAAGTTAAAATTTCGACAAAATACATAAAAATCTCAAAAATATGCATTTTTTTATTATTAGAAAATTCATAATAAATTTTCTTTTTAAATCTAAGATTTGAAAATTCAACACAAGATTCTCTATAAGTTTTTCTATCTTTCTAAAATAGAAAAAAATTATCGGAAAGTAAACTAGGTAATTTTTTTGAATGTTTGAAATTAGATATTAGATATTTGCTTGTTTTCTCCGAGAATGATTTTCTTATTTTGATGTAATTCAAAAAGAAATCATCGTAGACATTTGAAAATGTTATTAATTGTTTAAATTACTATTTTCTATACACCAAAAAAATTAAAAAATATTTTGACAATTTTTGAGCTGGTTGATGACCTAAGAAAATTTTGGTTTTTTCAATTTTTTTTTCTTGAAATATCAATAAAAAAAAATCGTTGGGTTAAATTTCTTGAAAAATTAATACGAAATTCCTCATAAGTTGTTAAAATAGCAATTGAAAATTAATAAAAATGCATTGGCATAATTTTTTTTTTATAAGCATTAAAACTTCAAATTTTGATTGAAATTCATCATAGAACATTTTCAAATTCTTTTGGAGTTAAAAAATTATAAAATCTTCAGTTTTTATAGCTAAAGATTGAAAATTTAAAACAAAGTTTTTCGTAAGTAGTTTATAGTATAAGCAAAAAAATGAAAAAAATGTATTAAATAAATAGTTATATTTGTCTCGAGGTGTGACTATTTTTAAGAGAACTCGAATAGTTGTTGAACCTTTCGATAGTTTTTTTATATAACCTATATGAAGAGAACCAATCTTATTTGATGTCGAAATGTAATAGAAGTGAGTAATAAACCAGCAGGTGGCTGCTGTTATTTGGTGTAAATACATTGACTGAAAATTGTATGTTAAAATGTATCTATTTTTATCTTCAACAATTTTTAAATCAAAAAAGTAATTTACATTATTATCCTCATAATAATAATATAGCACACGTGCTTTTATGAAATAAAACTGGTTAGTGCAAAAACACATTTAAAAGTTTTCAAGAGTTCAGTTTTTAACTGAGGAAAAACTATGCATGATACAATCTTGAATTATTACGAAAGTTTATACACACAACTACTATTGCTTACTTTTTATGCTGGTATACTGGTTACCTACCTACCACAAAGTAATAAACATTTAAATCTAAAATTTACATGCCGTGATAAAAAGTAATATTAGTAAAAAATAATACCATAACATATTAAATATTTTACGGAGTATGTATACGATATCTGTAATTTTATTTAAACATTATCAATTA
>JACXSJ010002214.1:0-52294 GCA_014851325.1 Pentalonia nigronervosa | reverse complement strand
TTAATACGACGTTATGCACGTCATAATCATAATATGGCCTGTCAACGGCGGCGGCGGCGACGTAGTGCGGTATTATATATTATCATATTATAATATTAATATGACGTATAATGATATTACGATGGGGATCTAAAATTGTTCTTGTTGCAGCGCACACGGTGCATTTACGGCGTACAAGTTCCGTAATATCGCCATTATGCGTACAAGACTATACTAATAGGTAGGTATAGCACACCCACCTGCAATTTAAACATCGTAACGCGAATATTATAATGTTATATTATATTATTTCGATGCGTATTATAATGGCATTACTCGTATAGAATAGCTGCACGCGAAAACGAGATCGATATACGAGTAGGTATTATATGCGAATATTCCCCTCGAGGAATTTGTTTCAATTATACGGCGCCTTTCAGTTTTCGTATTTGGTTTCCCGGGAACATGACGTCGGTACGAGTGTCTTGTTTCGTATATATTGTTATTCAAAGGCAAATACACACGCCTGGTTCCTACAGCTTTTAATGATCGCGACCATTCAAAAGAACGTAAACACTTTGTTATTAGTATTATTATTATTTTTCTTTGTCACACGCATATGACTTACGGTTATTTTACACTCATACATTTAGCGTCGAAATGTGCGCGTAATGTTCAGTAGACGTGACTTTGAGCTTGTAAATTGAATATTTCTGTTAACCGAACAATGGCATCATCTGCAGCGCACAAACATTGTGTTGCCGGGCCTTTCAATAAATATAGTGCTGGGTTATTTTTGTTTATGAATATAATAATATACTAATAATATTGATAAACGCCATAATATTTTAATATAAAATATAATATTTTGCGTTTCTCGAGGAGCCATTCGTCCCACTGTCGCAGTTTGCGGTGGACTAAAATATCATAAAACATTATTACTTGACACTGTCCGCAACGAAGGCATTCGGTAGTTTTAATCAAAACTGTAGGAAAATAAAGTTTTTTCGTGAATTTTCGTTGTAGGATGGTTCAGACAATTCTGGATGACCTACCCTTCAAATTACCCTTGCATATTATAAAAACATAATATAAGTATAGGCAACTCGCAATACACTTGAACTTCACGAGTGATTCATTATCGTTATTTTAAATTTTTATCACTAATTTAAAGTATAAATTATAAGTTATAATAACAAAATGTAAAACGTGAAATTTCCAAAAAACATTAAAAACTTTTCGAGAATGTTCGTGACGTTTAACGTGTTGTTACTTACTTTTATATATTCCGTACTGTTCCATTAATTCGCAATTTAACGAGTTGTGTCTCAATGATAAATGAGGTATACACGAATTGGGCAAATGTAAACTGGGCCCTTGATTACCTTAGTTGTTGTAAACTCGACTCGGAAATTGTAGGTAATAAAAAAGGTCGATTGTAAACTCGGCCAGAAAATTTTCACTAATAAACATATACCAAAAATATATATTATATTATATTCTGTCATAACAAAATTAAAAAAATATATATAAAATGAAACCTATGATAAAATCACTTAACTGTCTATTATGAACCATATTAATTTAAAAATTCCAAAACTTATCCAATGTTTGATTATTTTTATTTTTAATTCATATCAGTCACAACTATAACGAAACAACATTTAATTTCTTGCCATAAATATAAATATATATTCTAATATTATAATTGACAAATGTCTCGATTTGAATTTGATTTAATTTAAAACCTACCGGACAAAACTCGTGTATAATCTAAAAAAAAATCCAAAAGATAAAATTTAGTACTCGGAACACAGCTCGTTGCGACCCATTTATTATGTAAGCACTGATTTGCAATAGGTATTATTTAAAATATTTTCGACACAACATATTCTGTATGTGTTGGAGTCTGCCAGCAAAATAATGGTGTTTGGAACTGTTGTTGTTTTCCCATGGCTGGCTCTAGACAAAATGTTTATCCACTTCGAGTTCAAATCACAGTATATAACTCACTACAAAAGTTTAATTTTAGTGTATTGTCCTTGTACGTATACCGTCTCAACCAAGGCTAAATTTAGTTTGTTTCCGGATATCAGCTATTATTTTTAAAAATTTAATTAATGAACTATTTTTTTTTTGCTCATCAGTATTTTGAAAGAGGTTTTCGGTTTCCGTGTTAGCCTGGGACCAATAGATATATGATATATATATATATTTAAGATATTAAATACAGCCCTGCCTGGACCAAGAAAATGACACCTCTTAAATAATACCACTCTAGGCATGGAGACTTGTGTTTCCTGTGCCTTTCGCCGGCCCTACAGGTTTTTTCAATTGACCTCATCCCTGGCTCGTTCAGTCTATTGAAGTTTTTTTTTGACATTGTGTTTTGTTTTCGTTTGGCGCTTATGTTTCGATATAATTAAGTACCTGCTGCCTGCTAACTATAATTCTCTATATTTTAGGCACACAATCGCAATTTATAGTGTTCGTGTTTATTATAGGAAACTTACCTGTATTATGGCTGAAGTTTTAATCTAATATTATACGATCGCCCAGCCGCTCGCTAGTCGTATAATATATTGTTATATCGTCTGATTATAGTATTTGTATGGATGTATAATAATAATAATAATATAGATTTTATATTATTATTATTGTTATTATTATAGAGGTACATAATATAGTAGTTGAGTTGTATCGAATCGTGGAGTTTTAATTATTATCATAACGCTTGGGTGTGTTAACCACTCACATATATATATATATATGTGAGTGGTTATATTATATATATATATAATATAGATGCGTATTGAACCTAAAATGTTATTTTAATTCAATTCCATATATAAATATCCATAATATTGTTACAAAACTGAGCACTCTCCCAATTACCGCGTTTTCGGTTGAATGCTGCAGGATATTATGTCACCTATCATCTGCTTTGAGAGAAATTTCTAAGAACTTTTTGATGATGCTTGAACTCGCGTTCAAGTTTATTGTGGATTTTCCTTTATGGTATATTACTACGAGTTTGGGAGGTTTCTCGTGCATTGTTGTTAGAAACTTACCTAGGTACTATGGTTTTCTGTGCACATGTCTAGTGCATCAAAAATTGGCTAAATCGTCTTGCTTTCATACTTGAAAAATGTAGTTGCAATCTTAAGAAATGTGTCGTTTATTTCAATAAACAAGTAGCTGACAATTTTTTTTTTTTAATGTCATGATAAAAAAAAAAAAAATATTACATAAAATTTAATAAGCGACTTGAATAACAGTTTCATAAATATACCGTGTAATAATTTAGTGTGTAATTAAAACTAATTGCTACAAATTGTTTGATAAATACAGTGGAAAAAAATATAAGTGTGTTAGTGTGTTGGTTGGAGACATTTCGTTTATGAGATTTTAAACCAATAACTTATTATATACTATTTAATTACAATAAGTACAGCCGGGTCAGCGGTTTATTTTATATGCTAATTATTTTTTCATGGAATTAACTCTTTTAGCGTTACCTTTGAAATTGAATTCTGGACACGCTCATGCAGCCGCACGGTTTAAAATTAATAAATTGTACGCCGTAATCAAAAAATAACAACCGTAATAATATATTTGTCGGTTGTATTACTGTTATTTGTTTTCGGTGCTCGTGTACACGCCTTGTCTGATGGCCGAGAAAATAAAATCAATATTGGAAAATCAAATAAACATTAAGTAGCTGTATACAAAATGATTTTTTAAGCACACTCACCCTATTTTTATGCTTAAATTATGTATTCAAATTATGATTTTGGAATATTTGAATACAATTGAAAACCATATTTTTGAAATCTTGATATTTTTCGTATTACTTAAGGATGATATTGTGACAACACAGACTTACGTTTTTTCTAATAGGAACACCCCTCCCCCCTTTAACATTAAATTATTTAGCAGATATTATTTTTTTAAGAATTTTGATATATCAAAATCAAAATTCATACAAATAATTTTTGAGTCATTTAACATTGTGTATATGAAGGATAATAGATATTAATATGTCTATGATAATGGGTTAAGTAGATGTGGTGCTTAGATAACTTTAGAATGCTAGTAATAACTAATCACTAAATTGATCTATCAATGTTAGTAATTTATAAAAATTATTCAAGTATTATAAATATTACATATAATATCATAAATTATAATTTATATTTTTATAAGGCCATTTTTTAGGATTATTATCCTTATAGTATGAATATTTAAATAAATTAGAAACTACTTATTAGAATTTTGAGTTGAATACATCAAAATTTTCAAGAAAATCATCCACTAAAGTAGTGCAAAATGAGGGTTCTCATTTGAAAAATATAAATTTGTAGCATCACAGAACATTCCTATTAAGTAGTAGAAAAAATTCAGGAATTTGAAAATATGGTCTTTGAATTAATTTAAAAATTCTAAAAATGGTAATTTGAATAAATGTACCATTAAACAGAGAAATGGGGAGGGGTTAGCACACTTATAAAAAAATCACCCTATAAAGGTTAAGTTATTATTATATATATGAGTATTATTTAATAGGTTCAATAACACTTTCTTCACTATACCTAACTTTAATATTATTATCAAACGCAATGGTGTTGTAACATCAATTAGTGTCACTAATGCGACTCGAAATGTGAACGTAGCAGGTTCAAAATTTTCCGTCAGCATATGGCACCTCCGCTTTGAAACTTCGCAGGATGAAACTTACACACACATCGTTATTCGTACGTATACGCTTTATTATATATTTTCAATCGATCGCACCACACGTAACACAGTCCACCAGTCTTACTAGATAAGTTTTCAGGAAAATAATACGCTATATAGCGTCTCAAACTTTGTTTTTCGCGTACCACCCGCGTGCACTGTGAATCGGTCATGTACCACCACTACCTACCATATGACCAAACATAGAACTAGGCAGGCGTTCAAAATTTCAATACATTTTTAATAATGTCTATTTGTATGTTTATTAGAGGAAACCTACCTGTATTATAGTTGAAGTTTTAATCTAATATTAAAGGATCGGCCGGCTGCTCGCTAGCCGTATGATATATTGTTATAACGTCCGTTTGTAGTATTTGTATGGGTATATAATAATAATATAGACTTTATATTATTGTTATTATTATTATGGAGGTACATAATATATTTGGGTTGTATTGAATCGCGGAGTTTTAATTATTATCGTTGCGCTCTGGTGAGTTAACCACTCGCAGATATATAATACAGATGAGTGTTGATCCTAAAATGTTATTTTAATTTAATTCAGTGTATATATATATATATATCCATAATCTAGTTAAAAACTGCATACTCGCGCACTTGCCGGTTTTCGGTGGAATGTTGCAAGATATTATGTCACCTGTAATCTGCTTCGGGAGAAAATTCAAACTTTCTTTTTCGTGTTCCACTCGCATGTATTATAAATCGTTCGTGACCCTGTACCACCTATCATATGACTAGACATAGAACTAGGTACCTAGGCATTCAAAATTCCAATACATTTTTAACAATTCTAACAATAAAAGTACGTTTTCCCTGCAGCATCCAAACACAGCGTCAGACGCATTGTCATTAGGTACATGCATTTTATATGTGATCGTTTTTCTTTGCGTTTAACGCAACGCAACAATAAACGACGCAGTGCGTCCGACCGCACTACTAGTCTGAACTAGTGCTGCGTTCAGACAAACTGTGTTTGCGTACCAAAAAAATACAAAAAAATTTGTTTTTTCCTCAACTGAGGATGCAATTTTAATTGACTTTGTTCAACAAAATAGAGACTTTTTTGATAGTGCTCACCCTAAACGTGAAGATGTTCTTGTGCCATGTTCTTCGCCACCTACTCCATCATTATCGCATGGATTTGTACAGCAAAACTATGAAGAAAATAATTAATTGATTTTTACTATTGTTATCACTAATGTTAATTAATAATATTTTTTCCATCATTTTAAAAGTTGACTATTTTTATTTTTACTAGTAGATACGATGTATTAAAAAGTATATTATTTTGTTAGTTTTGCTAAGAATTTTAATAATTATTAATTTTTAAACTTTAGTTTCTATTTAGGCATACCTAAATTACAAACAACAAATTTAAATTCTAAAATATAAATTTCGCACCGTTTGCTTACATTGACCGTGACTTGTGCGGATGATGGCTACTCTCGCTACTTCATTCGAGTCCGAGTGTATTTGGATTACTCGACCGATTTCTCAATACAGCGGGGAGAGATTGTCCTCTTGGATTATTACAATTGTGCCAATAGTGAGGTTCGGACCTTTGAACCGGCGCTATTTTTCACTTGCTTGCAACGTACTCAAGTACTCATGCTGCCAATGGTACCAGAACTGTTACGATAGTTGTGTCACTCTTCGTCGTCACGTCAACCTATTTGTAGGTATGGTAGACATGTCGCCCTCGGATAATGCAACTGGAGTGTTGCCGATAAGAAAGTGACTGGGGGTAAAGACAGACAGGTCAGTCGGACATTAGAGTGTGTGATGTCGTAACTACTCCATATGTAATTGTTTTTAATCAATAAATTCGTATTGATCTTTCAGGATTTGAACGCTTTAAAATTCCATATATAATCGCGATATTGCTTGGACGCCCAAATTTGTCTTTACTATGTCGGTAGAAATTACGTATTTATGCGCTTGAAACCGAGTTATAATATATACTAGATCTTCTTGGATACAAGGGCCTCTGCACAAAGCATCGTTTAAACTCACGCCGGTGTCACTTTTTCTCGTAGCATCAAACACTACGCGCAGTTTAGTTGTCGTGCTACTTTCCTTGATAATGGCGTGATGCAGTAAATAATTGTATCGTACGTAAACTTCGCGTTCTTTAAACGGCACAATTTTCATGTGGCCTAATGATAAATATTCATCTAAAAAGTTTGTATATTCAATTTTAAGCTTATTATCGGCCACAAGCCGTCTTTCTAAACTTAAAAATTGACGTAACGCGATATCATACGATTTCCCCATTTTTGACTCGTCTCGAAACGATAATGACACGGTGAATCGATTGTCCGGTGCGCGTTTTATTGTCTTTTTGAAGTGTATTTTGGTAGTCTTTTTTTTCAGTCGAGTTAATATTGGTATGTATTTTTTCCAAGCACCAAAACCTTGCGATTTGCTCTTCCAAATCGACTGCCATCGAACTGGTGGTGATACGCATTTATTTCCTACGCGTTCATGTTTTATTTGACCAGAAACTGGTCCCGCGACAATCCAATCAAACAAAGTTTTTTTGAAATGATGGCCCGTGTGGCGTAGGTCTGTACCTGGCCTACGCAAATTAATTTAAAAAAATATCTTCGATCCGATTACTATGTCTATTTGCTGCGATAAATTAAATGACGGATCCTCTAGTATATTTATGACCGTCGAATTTATAGACATCGACGGGAGATATTAGTTAACTGAGGTATCACGATAAAGTCCAAATACAAGCAAATTATACATAATTTAAGTTCATCGATCTCTTTTATTCGGTTTAAAATTAACAAATTTAAAAATACTGGATATTTATAAACCATGTGCTATAATTTACAAATATAACGTTTGATTTCTCTGGTGACTGACAATGAAGTAGATTTATAAACAAATCTTTTTAGTTTGTATCCTTGCGTATGTTTTAAAACTGTATTCGTATTAATATTGTCAACCGACTCGATTGTTTCTAACATTATGTACCTTTAATTGCAAAAACTCGAGTAGTCGGTCTATTGATATGACTGGTAATTTATATGTTTCAATTTCCCATTATTGCAGTGTAATTGGGTTCAACTTCGTAGTTATCAGATATAGAATTAAAGATCCCCATAATTTTGGATTTTTACCATGCCTTTTGAGTGCTTTAAAATGTCCCGATAACGAGTCATATAGATTATTTAATCGCTCTGCTGACTCGTCTTTGACCGGTTCTAGATTAAATAGTGACATCGTGTGTTTTTATTAATACTCTTTTATTGCTATACCAATCAATTTAACTTTTACAAATTTTATGATAATTTTCGGACGTAGTTTGCAAACACTCCATATTTTTCTCTGCTTCGCTATTGAGTGATGAACGTAAATAAAATAATTTTTAGATATCACTCAGCGAATTGTTTTTGTGTACTAGTGCTGTAAATATATCATGATAAAATATATTATCCACTCAATATTATTGCCAGAAAAAGTAGGAATTTCAAGCGCCGCTAATTTTATTACTGGAGTGACAAATTGAGTACTTGTTGCTGCGTGAAGGGTTATTATGAATCTCTTTTTGGTCGCTGTCGTAATGGTTGCTCGATAAATTCTTTATAATTTTGTCACAGCTTGTTACGCTTTTGAAGTATAATTTTTCAAACTCCGACCTGTATGCTTCGTTTTCTTCCAGCACTCCATTATCGTTCTCAATTTACGTTTATACTTGATCGAAATCTTCCCATACGTCGTTAAACTTTTCTCTTCGAATAGTTAGATTTTCTAACTTAGCATCCTTTAACTCTTTGACATAGTTAGTAACACGGGTAGGTCGACCTTTTAATTGACCACGATGAGTAATTAATGCGGTTATACTCCTCCGTCATTTATTATTGTACATACTACAAACGCGTGTACGATAAGAATTTACTCTGGTATTTTTATTTCAAGTCCCATTGAGTACTGTGACTTATATCGTGTACTTTAAACTGTATACTAGGTACTTAATATACTGTAATATATGCGCGAAAAACCACCACCGCAGAAAAGGAATAAATATAGGAAAACTAACTGATCTAGTTCGCTTAACGAGTTCAAATCCTAATGGTGAAATTTCTCGATGATGATTACGATGACAACACAAATATTATATTATATAATAACTTGCTCATCCGTGCTTTGAAGGACCGAAGAAAGAACCGAAGGATTCGAAGGATATTGTGTATGTTAAAAAATGAAGTAATTAACACACACTGAATATAAATGTATAGCTCTTTATTTTTGAGTATAACAGATATTCGAGGCGGCCGTGATGCCTATACGAGGCTTGCGATCGACACGCGTAATAATCATCGACTAACAGTTTGCAGGTGACCATAAGATTATATGCCGTTCGCTCGTTATCGAAAATATAATATCCGATAATGAACTTCAATTACGTTCACAACACTATCTATTGTATAACACATTTGGAAAATGATTGCTATACACGCCACTGCAGGAGGCGTTTGCTATATATAATACGATTAAATGGGTAAACTGGACGCTCATTACGTTTTACGAGAGAAGAATATCGTGTCGATAGATAATAATAACAACAACGCGATTCTTCTTTAATACGACGTATTCTTTCTGCACGCTCCGGTACCCTACACTCACGTACATTAATAACAATAACGCAACCCACGCGCGTGTGTATACCTTGATATTAATATATTATTATACTCGATTCACAAACCCACACGTACATATATAATAATAGGCGCCAAAATTACGACGTGTAGTTGGTTGGTGTTGCAGTTATATTATTATATGGCGTGAGCGCGTGTATGTCGTTATAAGGACGACATGGCGATATAATAATAATAATAACAATAATAATAATATATACGTGTATGGGAGGAGTCAGGGCAAGAGGAGAGACGAGACGTCGCAAGAAACGACTGCGGCGGCGGAGGGAACTGCGCATCGGAGATAAGTGCGGCGGCGACGATGAGTTTAAATATTTGCCGACCAAAAACCAACACTCCTGCACCCCCCACCCCTACGAAACGCTCGCTCGTACAATATAATATTATATATAATAGTCGCGTATAATGAGGTTGTGCTCGACGAATAACCGTAAGTCTTGGCGGTCTCATAGGCGTGTATATTATATAGTGTGCACACTTATTATTACCTATATAGTAATAGTAGGACTAATACGATAATATTATATATTCGAGAGCGAGTCTCTCTTTCTCTCCTCTACAAGTCGTTTAATTATGATTGTTATTATAACCTCTTCCGTTCACGCGATATGCACGTGAAAACGTTTTGTTTGCCAGAGGATAACCCACACACGACCGCCGCCGGTGATATCGCCACGTCATATCGCGTGTATAATACTATTACATAATATACTACCTAATGGTCGAAATGGGTAGGCGTTAGATAATCAACCACCTGCACGGTGTGTTCAGTGGGGTCGTATTTACGATCTAACGGGTTGGGTGACGATGATTAGAAGAAAAAATCACCCTTTGGATTTGACTCTGTGTGCCAGCTACGTATTACCTTAAGATTAACCCGATATGGCCATCTCGCAATATTATATAGAACCGCCAACCGCCATACATCTAACAGACAAAATAGAGAGCCAGTGCATATTTTAAGCAAAACGTTTATTAATTCTTTGCATATTATCCAAAAAATTGAATGCATGTTGTTTTTAAAAATAAATTGTATTCTACGATACGAAATTAAAAGGTTTTCAGGGGGGCAGTTAGATTTTTTAAACTATAATAGGAATTTTATGTCTGCTGGATTTTAGCGTATTTTGAGCAATGTGCTCATACAGACCTTAAAGCAATATTTCTTATATAGTCAATCTGCAGTGGTTTTAAATGACAATATATATCATGATAACATTGTATTACAATAAGTTAGGAAAACAAACCGTATCCATTTTAAATTTATTAAAAAAGAAGTTGAGAAATTAGTCAATATTCAAAAGATATGTTCATGGCTATATACTTATAGGTAGCTACCTTCTTGTATGATATTGATATAGATACTTATAGATATCTAAATAAAAGTACACAAATATAAATGCACAATTTTGAAGCATAACGTACTGGATTATTCAATTACTTAATATAGCTGAATTTTTTATATATCGCTGGGCCAATGATTAATACAATTAATATTGTGCTATGATTCACATAATATATTATATTATAATAATTATATATAACATTAATACATGATTAAAAATTTTTTAAATCAAATGTATGATATTATTATTTCAAGCATTAAAAATTGAACATTTCGTCGGAAAATATATATTTTGAAATAATTACCAACAGTTAATAACAGTTATTACAGTTTCACATCAAATATTATAATATAATTTGTATACATCTTCTAATATATATGTATAGTACTAACTAATATCTTGATGTGTGATTTTGCACTTTTCATTGATTTATATATTTATATTTATTACACATAGTCATATAACATTGCCTTTTACTCTTAAAGCCCTAACTATATATATATATATATATATATCAGTGATGGACAATAAATATTAAAAGCTTATTACCAGGGCCGTGCACACAAACTAACCGGAACACGTAACACTTTTAAAATCGTTCAAAATTTCTAATACCTAAAACAACTGACTTAACTAAAACCCGAAAAACTTCCTAATAAACCATAAATCTTAATAATACAAGGTTTGTTCATACCCATTAAATATTGCATATGAAATGTCATATGTACTTTTAATGATTTAGCCAAATGAACATGTTTCATTCGTTAGCATTTATTCTACCTGTATACTGTAAATAAAAATGAGCTTGAAAAAATAATTCCAAGGTTTTTAATTGAGTAAACTTTAAGTAGATGGTTAAAATAATAATCAATAATGAAAGGAGATTGATTGCGGTATAAAACGAAATAGAATTACACTTATTAACGTCGATTCGTAAACCATTACACAACACTAATCTTGAAAATAGTAAAAGTATTTTCGTAATTTATTTTCAGCCAAAATTTAATGAATTAAAAATAAGTTTAGATTAATTTTAAATCATCTGTATACTTTTTGAATAATAAATTATATTATATGTGAACCGAATCAATTTAAAATGTAACATCATTCAACTCCAACTTGTGAACCATTACCATGTGTTTGGCCTTATCCAATGCTTTACTGATATTTTTATTAATTACATCCAACTGATTGCCCTTCCAAACAATGCCCATTAAGTGCCTTATAGTTATAATAAAAAATTAAATTCAAAGTTGTAGATGTATGTAGGTGAAATCAAAATTGCTCTGGTACTATAATATATGTAAAAAAAAAAATAGTTTAGATAAAACGGTAGAATAGTTTTTGAATGGCTGACATAGTGCTGATAGATCTATAATTTATATTATTTGAATAATTATCATTTTTAAAAAATGTACTGGATAAAAAAAAGATTTCATAAGTATATTCTTTAAAAATTTAACCACTCCTCCTACAGTTGAATAAGTATGTATAAGCCACTATTTTTTACGGCCAAAATATATTTTTTTAATTATTAAGAACTTCTAAAGCTCAATTATAAAAAAAGCCCTTTTAACTACTGTACTACGATATTAAATATATAGAAAGAATGACATACATCTGAAAGAAATATGAACAAATTTATCAATGATTTTGCTAATTTAAAAGAATCGATACCGACCATATTTAATGATTTAAATTTAGACAATTTACTTAGCGTGTGTGTACGTGCCATGTGAACGTGTGCATATTAATAATGATCATTAGTAACTGTAGCTCAGGAATATTCATTTTTTTTAGGTAGAGGTCCACTGTCTTTTTTTAAATCTAGCACGCCACATTTGTTATATTATTATAACATGTACAATTAAACATTTACATTTTTTTTTTTGTGTTATATTTGACACATTGTTTTTCCTTAACTCATTTGGCTGTATTTTAGATGATAAAATCCTCTATGAGTATCCTGGTGAATGTTAGTCAACCAAATTTTAGTTTATTAATTGATTTGAAAATGATCATTCGTGAAGAAATATGCACACAAATGTAAATGTTATAAATAGAGAAATTATTTTTAAAGCGTTGACTCGTAAATCATTATATGTGCTCATGTCTATATACTAGATATAAATAAAAAAATTAAAAGTTCAACGTTGTTATACTTTTAGGGTTCTAAATATAACACGTTATATTCCTGTTGTATCATCCCGCCCGTTTTTTCCTGTACTTACATAGTTACGATTGTTAATATTAAGATAGAAATTATATAAAACAAAAATATCATTGTTGATATATTCTAAAACTAAGAAGACGAAATATGAAAATAATTAATATTATAACGATTTAATTAAAAGTAAATTCATATAAGTCAGTATTAAAAAATAGATATAAAAATATAAGTTTTAAAAATCGGTGAAATATTAAGATATTTTATTTATTAAAGTTTCTACACATAGGCAAAATCAAGTCATAAAATTATTCATAAATTGTACGTATAAACGGTATAATAGTTTACCTACTAAATAAGTTTAAAAACCAGGAATTTAGGGCACACTCTCAGGATTGGTTTTTCTAATTTGTTTCTTTTAATATTTAAATCAATTATTCCATTTACATATTTTTCGGGACATCTTCAAAAGATAATGGAAATTGAATTGAAAACAAATTAAACAACTTTTCATTGTTTTGAAATCTAAAAACTTTGAATGAAATTCAATTTTTAAATCAGAGATTGCTTATGCGTATTTTTTCGCTGAAGTAACATCATATTTTGACAAACATGGAAAGTGTATTTTGTTGTTTTTTAAGTAAGATTTCGCACAACAAAAGATTATTTTTAAAAAATTTAATAAAGTTGAATAAATAATAAATTAATTTGTCTTGACATTGTAGGCGTAAATTTGAGTGTAATGTAATATCCGTGAGGTACGCAAAATCATTTGTCCATTCGGGTTGTTAAATCGTTTAACAATTATACGTTTACTAATCGTTACGTCCACGTAAACAACACGTATTTCCAATTCTATCAAAAACATATTTTAAATTTAGAATATTTATTTATTTTGGTTGAAAACTCAGCTTTTTATGGGATCTAATCCTCTTCGAATCAAAGAATTTTCACTCTTAATTTGTATGGCAGACATGTACTTATAATAAGAATAAATTTAATCACCAAGTAGAAAAAATATTATTTATATGCAGGCCAGATTGATCCAACTAGTTAATGAGTTTAACTTTGTGGCGGCTGGACTACAATTTGCTTTAAGTATAAAACTTAATTTATTGTTCTTCACCATTTTAAGTTTTGAATTTTTTGGATAAGTTTAAGCTCTAATACTTATTAAGATGGTAATTATTGTATCCGGTACTGTTTATATGTTTAAATTTTTTTAACTTATAGCACAATGTCAATCTAATTCATTTACACGTTTCATTGAATATTAGTTTTTTTTTCCAATTTAATTTTGTTTTTATTTGTATAAAACAAAATAATTTTGTTCATTGTCATTATACATGAATATTAAGTATGTTAATATCTTTTATTTTCAAATAATAAAAAATCTTTTTTTTCTTAGTCTTGCCAAATTTCGTTGACATTTAAAATATGAGTGCTGATAAAAAATATACATTTTAATTTTTCTCAATTATTTTGAAAAGTACAAGACATTTTTAATATTAGACCCACAAAAGTACTAGATACAATTTTATACCAAAACTCACCATTGAACTTAAAGATCAAAGCTTTTGTTCTACTAAGTACATAAAGAGTGTCTTACAAATACACAAAAAAAAAAAAATACAATAACTATTGTAAAACCAATACACTCATCGCTTAGCTTGGAATCTAAAATTTGGTATATTATTCTGAAATCAAATGTTTCCTGAACTACTCAACACCCGAGTTGACCCATATCAACCCGAATAATAATAGCTCATAAGCAACCAAATGTCTATTATCTATGAATGTTAATTTTTTTTTATTTCCTTGTACTTGAACACCCGAGTACAACCAGAACTCCGATGCACAAAATAAATAATTCTTGTGTAAATCCCTGCTTGTGACGTTATAATATTTTCCAGCTATTTTACATACAAGTATAATAACACTGAAATTACCGTAACGCTGGGAAGCGTTACCGGTTACCACCCCCATGGTGGTGTAACTCTTCCCTTTCCTTTTCCACACTCTATCGGGGAAGTCTTTGTATTTATAAAATAATATATTTTCGATATTTTGAACGTTATATGATTTACTATAGCAGTAGCAGGGCATGGTTTGAATATTTTCTACCCTTCGAATGACATTAAACCTACGTATTTTATATAAAATACGACCCACTCCCTTAAAACTACGCGAGTCATACGTGCGCGCCATCGAGAAAATATGTGCGTGAAATCATGACGACACAAGCCTATTCGTTTATACATAATATATGTATACAATTATATATATAAATGTACGCCCCGCATATAAATCGAAATTCGTGTTTAGAATCATTCGCGAGACGACTACATATTATAAGTTTAGAGCTTGCAAACGATATGACCATAACGTTGCATGATATGACAAAAAACGATTGGAATCCGTAGACGCAACCAAAAGAGAAAACAATAAATAAAAATAATGAGATATTACAAAACAAATCATCATATATCATTAAACAAAAAATTAAATAAAACGAAATAATTTGAAATATTAAAATCTATTTACTTAAAAGTTATATAAAATTTGTTTCGTGGAAAAATTTACTCCACGAGATTTATTTTTATCTTAGCAATCAATCCATAAATTTGTTATAATAGCATCTGTATCCGGGCCATCATCAGCGTTAGATGTAACTTTTAACGATAAATGTAAAAGTTGTATAAAGTTTTAATTTTAAACAAAGATAAATGCAAAAGTTGTATAATATTTCAATTGTAAATAACGTAAAACGATTTTTTTTTCCAAACGCAAGCACCGAATTTACACTAATGACACATTATTTTAAAATTATTTAAATTTCATTTAATTTTGAAAATAAAACACTATTATTTCAGTGTAATTTATAAACGCTATCGACGGAAAACTGCTGCGGGATATATCGTATACCTACCCACATAATAATCAAATTATTTGCAATAGACTATAATGCGAATAAACTCGCGAGGTGGGACTGTGAAAGATTATCCTTCAGCGGTAAAGGACATTAATGCAGGACCAATTTGTCAATTTAGGCTAGCTTGTTACGAGGTGATATTTTGATTACGCCCCGATCGTAGTTAATGACAAGTGACGGCTGGTAAATATTATTGTATAATATACTATCCTCATTACTATACATGGTTGTTTTAGATTTAAATTGTCACGAAAAAAAAAATTAATTAATCGATAATCATGCGAACTGAACAAAGGAATAAAATACATATTAAATTATCATTCAAAATTATCTGAAAACAAATATATATATATATAAGTAAATGTGAGTTATCTGTTGCATTATTAACTCTTTTTCTAAATTACGATCCATGAAAAATTTAAAATATGTAACATGACAATTTTTTATTTCGAATCCTTAATGCATAAAACGAATTTAGCTTACTCTGCTATTTTTATCAATAATATTCTATAATAATATCAGTAAATTATTTAAAACCTTAAGCCTGTTGATATCATTATAATGTGC
The DNA here is from genome assembly GCA_014851325.1 of Pentalonia nigronervosa. NCBI lineage: Eukaryota > Metazoa > Arthropoda > Insecta > Hemiptera > Aphididae > Pentalonia > Pentalonia nigronervosa. Next base: position 35,875 of record JACXSJ010002214.1, on the reverse strand, counting down.
ATATTGAATGATTTTTATCCGAATGTTTTCCAAACCCTTTGACCTGCAGAAATGATAAAAATTAAATAAAAATAACGGCTCTGCTTTACAAATAAAGGAGAGGAGTGCTGTAGATTTACTAAATATTTATCATCATTGCAGAGTAGGTCACTATAATGGGTTTATGAATGAGTTAAATTTGAATTCAATATATTATGATAAATCGTTCCATACGAAAAACGATTTTGAACGCAGACCGTCTGTTAGCCTATATTATCATAAATATTATAATATTGCTATTAGCTATTTTGGTCATTTATTTTACTGCTTATAGTAATATATGATATAAACTATAAATAGGTAATAACTTAAAATAATTATTCTAAACGTTTCGAAAATATCATTATAAAATATATATTTATATATATTATAAAGTGTAATAATATATACGTGAAAGATTCAAATCCTCACGAAACATATTTTTAAATTACGACAAAATAACTAAAATCGTTATTCTTTGTGTGAATATCAAATTTTGTCCCGATTTTAACTTCGAATTCAAACAAATTTAATTTTAACTTTAAATACTTAAAAAAATATTATGACTGTGTATTTTCAATTTTTGATGTATGAAAAACGTATGAGGAACCTTATATTCAATTTTGAAACTTTTTGACCGCGACCAAAATATCTTTTAGATATTCATATATATGGTAAAAAAAACTACTACAAAATCGAATATGACAATGTTCTATAAATAGCTCAAAAAGAGTAGAAATATTTTGAAAATTATACTAAATATAGAACTAGGTCATCGTTTGGTGACCATTTCATGTATCCACAAAATAGGTTTTTGAATTGAATCTAAATAACAAAATTGATTTTCTCTAAAGTTTTGCTTTATTTTTATCAGTTTTCCTCATTATTTTTTTTTTAATTTCCCGGCTATATTAAAAAATACATTAGATTTTTGGTTTTAACTCTCAAGAGTGCCAACTATATCAAATTTTCTGTCATAAACCACATTCAAAGTTGAAAATCAAAGCATTTTATCTACTAATTTTCCTATATAAATGGTCATATTATACAACTCAAAAAAGATACACACACACACAGTACTGTAAAATGAAAACGCTCTGCTCATCAAAAACCGTAAATCTAAGACCGTGTTTTGCGTTTCGAACAGTCATGTCGTTACGAAGGGGAACACTGCATTTGTACAGACATGTTTTTAACTTTACCCACAAAGCTCGCTGTATATTATTATTATTATATTATTGATATAATATTATTATGACGACGTGTCTTGTGCACGAACCTGTGCCACGTCTGTCGTGATGTTAAAATTTATGAGAACGTTTCACGCAATAATATCCGATTCGACTGTCAAGGAATTGAATTATTTCAATAAAACGAATTATTCAAGTTTAATTACATATCCCAGCAAGCGAACGACTTCGTCTCAAAATTCAAATCTCCCGGCGGTTGTCGTGCAATTCATGGCTGCGCGATGGCGGATTTCAGCCGAAATCGAATTTCGTCAGTCATTCTAATTTAATTTTTTACGTCTAGCACTGAATAATATTATGCATAATATTATTATATTGTAGTTTTCCCGAGACGCGTACGTATAATATATTTTGGTACTCGTCACAACTTACTATAAATCGTCTCCGCCAACGACGTTCGTTTTAAATATTGTATATTTTTATACTCGTTAATATTTTTGCACATAATATTATGTTGATTAGTCGAAAAAATTGCACTTCGTCAGTTCTTGGCTTTTCCAGTGACACTCGTGATGGGAGCGGTCTGTATAGTATAATAATATTTTCACGAAATTATGCTATATGTGCCAATAGGTAGGGGACTAAATTTGAAATATTTCACTTGGAATTTTTAAAAAATTGAAATATTTTAATAAAATTATGAAAAATATTTTCTTTTCTTTTGAACATATCTAGTCATAGATGATTAGAAATGATAATTGATTATACAAAGAAAAAGTCGATAATGAATGACTATTATCAGTCAAAGTTTACGAATTAGTATACTAATGGTTATTAATCAGGTATAAATGGTATTATATTATTGGTTATCGGTTTATCTCACTCATCTATTGGCTATTATTTATTATTATTCGGTACAATAAAACAGACTTTTAAAAAAATTCTCTTGCTGTATGATTATAATTTTAAACTTTTAGATATAATACATATTTGTTTCATTTATATTATTCGCTCAAATGAAAATATATTTCATGAAATTTTAAAATCCTATCTTTAGGTATATATCATGTATAATATATGCTGCAGCAACGTATTCTTTCGAAACGGGATTTGGGTGGAGGTGGGCCGACGAGGAAAATCATAACAATAATAATAACAATATATTTACGATTTAAACATAAAATATTATCAATGATTAAGCGTTACGCTATTAATAATTAGGAACTGTATTAGATTATAACACGTGCGATCGGAATTTAACATATTTTCTGATGTAGGTATAAAATAATATATTAAAATATGAACACTTTCATCTTATAATAAAATATCTATGCGTGTGTTATTACGCAGCTATAGTCTGTAACTAAGATACAAATTTCAATGCAAATTGAATTTTTTTCTGTATATCCTAAAACGATGCTTTCCAAGCACAAAATTCGTTTTAACGAACATTCGATTATAAACATTTTCGTTATTTGTTCATATGCCGACTAATTAAATAATGCAACTTTTATTTTGCATTTATTGACATTTTAAGTGCAGTTTTAGGTTTTTAAGGATTTCTTTTGATATTTTTACATACTTCATAATGTTATCAAACATTTTCATAAAATGTATTTTGATTTCCTCCGAAAAGAAAAAAAAAATCATAATTCTATTTTTAAAATGTATTATGGTATTACCGATTGTACAAGATAAATACGATGCCAGCTGATATAATAAAGATAAAACAAAAAACTATTTATCAATGTATTGTGATAAGCATTGGCAAAGACTGAGTTAATTTCAACGAATATGAGAAAAAAATTATCAAAGTTGTAATGTAGTTATACTGCACTCTTTGCACTATTGTGTTTAGTATTGCGTATTGTTTCATCTATAATTGATTCCCATTTTATAGTTTTGTTCTGTGTAATTAATTTTTAGGACATTTTTTAACCATTTTTTGATATTTTTTTAAGTACATTAAATTGTATTATTTTAAGTCATTTTTCTTATTTTTTAGAGTATTTAAATCCTAAAGTTATAACATATTTTAACACTGACCATCTCCGCAATTATCTCTCTTATCGCTTGAATCTATCACATTTATAAAACTTTTTGGACGTTTCTATATTTTATGTGCACTTACCTGCTACAATACGACGACATGACTAACCTTCAAATTAACCGCAAGCAACTTTACGACTGAGAATAATATAAATTATTGAAAATTCGAGTCTTAACACTGCAGTGACGCGATCGTCAATAATTATTATCAAAATACCAATAATATTAATAAAATCATTGACTGACTGTATAATAATAATAATAATATATAATTTATTTATCGTGGGAATCGTCTAGAACTAATTTATAATAATCGTTCGCGTGGGTAAAATAACATCATGGTCTATATTATGTACTTAGGAATCCATGATATTGTTGGAATCATGACTTAGAACAGAGTAATGAATTTTCAGTAATATCTACCACTACTACACGGTTAGGTAATTACCATAATTTTGTTTGCAGTTTGAAAATTCATAGTTCTGAAGGAATTATTTAACGGAAATTGATGAATACCTAATCAAACGATCAATAATATACATAATACATTCGAATTCTATGCAGACGCACCCTGCTGCATACTTGCACTGTACACACCATTGGGCTGAGCATTAACGAGTTAAAAAGTTTCAGTTGAGTTACTTTTAACTAAATTACATTATAACGAGTTACTTTTTTTTCAGAAGTAACTTATAACTTGTCGAGTTGAATTAGTTTCCATGTCGTGCAGTAACTTAGGTGTTAATTAATTGTATTGTCACGCGCTAATGAAATGAGTAATTTAATTTTTTTTCTCGATATAAAACCCTATGGATTTAAAATATTATATTATAATATTGCTTTATTATAAAAATTAATAATAGAAAATTTGTATTTTATATTTTTACACATTAAAAAAAAAAAAAAAAATGGGTAATACTTTTTAGTGAAGTTTTTATCTCTACATTCTATAATCTAAACAATAGACACTATCGAACTAAAAATCCAATCTAACACAAATTAAATTAAAATGGAGATAGGAAATACAACTATGTATCTATAATACCTGTCTAGTGTCAACAAGCTACATGTCTATAATCTTAATTTTCCAAATAGTTAATACAAAAATGAAATATTTACACACACACACACACACACACACACACACACACACACATATATAATTGAATGTTCTACGATATATTATACGAGTATATGTCAATGATCATAATTTATCATGTTACTTTTTTTCGAATATTTAGTTTTATCAAAATAGTGTATTACAATAAAATGTAACTTTCAACAAGAAAAAATGAAAATATAAATAGAAAGACTAGAAGAATGAATAAAATACAACACCAAAAATATTAAAAGATATAAATATCCTAAAAAAGTTAAAAAATGCAGAATAAAAGTTGTACTACCTATTAGGTTCTATATTCCACTAATAAAATTTCTGTAGAACCCAGCATGTAAACATTGCAACGCATTATAGCAAAAGAAATAAAAAATGTAAATGTATTAAATTCCGGTACATAATCATTGTGTTTTAATATGTATTTGTACATACTGAATTGTACTATCGAAGTGTTTCACACTATTTTTGGACTATATAATAGTGATTCAAATAACTTTTATATAAATACAAATGTATACAAAATATGTTAAACTAGTAAATAAGATATATGTGTATATAATGCAATTAGTATATTTTAATTTAATATTATATTTGATATATTAAAATATTATATTTAATATATTATGTTCTGTGTCATTACGTTTTATTCACGAAGTAATATTATTATGTTCAAGTGGAAATTTCTCCCTCGGAGGACATCGATTTTACCGTTTTACACATCACAGAATGATTACACAGTCATTGTTTACCAATTCGTCTCTCACAGAAAAATATTTAATGTACTGCATTTTACAAAGCGATTTAACAATATTTGCCCACCAATTTTCGATTTACACAAAATATTTACCGTATATACAACAGTTTTTTTTCTGTGTAATTTTTGATTAACTTTGAGTTTATATTGAAAGGTTTGAAATTAACAGAAGTTACATAGAAAAAATAATATTATGTATGCAATAAATATTTTTGAGTGAGGAGTTAGTTGTAAACCGTTATAGGGGTAAGTATTACAAAGAAAAGAAAAATGTAATTAATTTACCAGTATTCAATATACACGTTTGTATATTCATTATTAATAATTGATAGGTATTATTATATTTTTTAATAATAATAAAAATAATTTTATTAATATTTATTTTTGTTAAAATAAGTAACTGGTTTTTAACTAAAACACGTTACATTTCTACTAACTAACTTGTAACTTTTACAAGTTAAAAAAATAAAAGTAACTTTTTACTTTAATTTTTACTCACATTATTCCATATTAACTTAACGACTTGAAACAACTATTTAACTTGTCCAGCCTTGGTGCGCATTATCTTGATAGACAAAAATAAAAACCACTCTACACTCATTATTTTGAAAATGTATTTTACTGATTTCATTGCAAATCAACATTCTTAAAAATTCTTAATTTTTAAAAAGTGTTGTATAGTTATTACATTATATTTATTGTTATAATTTATTTTATTTTTTCTAAAGTTTTTGTACTTAATAACTATGTTCTACTTTTATTTGTATAACAGTGAAGCGAAATTACATTTTTATCATTACATTTGTCACTATTTTAAAGGACAATACACATTTTTCATTGCATATCCTTGAGCAGAACATTGCTTGGAATAGTTCACATATAGTTTACACATAAATCGTAGACTCAAAATGTTGAATAGGTACAGTTAATTAGTTATAAGTATGATTGGGAAAGTAATGTCCTTAAAAAATCCAAAAAATGCCCCCAAAAAATGTTTTTATGCCCTAAAGATGTTAAAACAACGAACCTATAAAATTCATTTCATTTTTTTTCTATTTTAAACAAGTTTTGAACCAAAAAAAATATTTTTTAATTGAATTTTATAAAAAGGTTTTGCAGGACTGCATAATTTCTTATCTTTTACAATATACATGGAAAAAACAGCCCTAATTATAAATGTTTAACAAATTACGACAAACTTAGTAGTGTCAGAGGAGTACCACTCAAAATGTGGTTCCACTAGGTGCAACGCACATCTAAATTTATTTAAAATGATTATAACTAATTAAATATACATGATCAAAATTTGAATTTAATCTATTAAAGTACTCCAATAAACATTCAACTTCGGAATGTGAAATTAAAAGTGTATACCGTCCTTCAAAGAAATAATAAATTCAAAAAATTGTAACTACAACAGGCTGTAAAAATTATAATTTTTTTTTCATAAATACTGTTTTGAAATGACGATAAATTAACATTATGTAGAAAACATATTTTTCCAAAAGTTTAAATTTTTTGAAATAATGAGTATAGACACTTAAATGGAATATTTAACCCTAAAAATTATAAACTGTGTAATAGACATTCTAAAATAGCATTGTTGTGCGTAGAACAAAAGAAAAATAGTTTAAAGCTCAACACTGGTGTAATTATAATACATATTATGTCCAAACAGTGTATACGTTTGTGTTTTGTATATTTTTCATTAAATTCGTTTCTTCTGTTCTATTTAATAATATTGTTGTTTTAATTATGTATACTTAAATTATAAGTGAAGCAATAAATATGCCGTGTCTAAAATATGGTGCGACTAAGAGAAGACCCTAAATTACTCTAAATTATATCAAAACTACGGGGATCTGTGGACAATTCTTATCATTTAGATACAAAATTCGTATTATTTTGTATTTTTTAATATGCAGTATGCGGAAGAGAGACTAAAATTTTTTTAATATTTCGGCTCTTTAATCAATATTTTGATTTGATATGTATTATTTAGATATTATATTATTTCTGTATTATTTTTCTACCGATGTACTATCAATAAAAATGTATAAAAAAAAAAAATTGGATGTTTTTAGAATAGGCGACCAAAACGATTCCACAAAGATAATATATAAAATAAAATATAAATCCACAAAGCTTTTAAAATAAGATTCAACTATAAATATATTTTATAATAATTTTAAATAACTGCAGTTCCGTTGCGGCTATGATACATACAATATTATAACTATTATATAATATGTATTACAATAAAATGTAATAAAGCTATGTGAGTTATTTAAATTTCGTTTAATCTTTAATTACCAGTAAACAGTATGTAGGCACCTAACAACATGAAAATATTGCAATATGAACGTGTTTTTCTAAAAGTTTTATGAAATATTATGATTATTGATCGACCAATTTCCCCGTCAAAGCGTCATCACGTTTATTTAATATTCCATTATACACACCTAAAAGACCTGTACATAAAAGGCTATAATATTATATTTTCAGAGATTCCTCTTTTGCTCTATTCTCTCAAACACACATGTGTCTGTACATATGCTTATCCTATTATTATTTATGACTCATGCAAAGCACATTTTGTGATACCCCCAAATCCCAACACCTGATAAAACATTTCAAGTTGTTATGCACTCGTAAAATATATAATATTGTTTTATTTGTATTATTTGTATTATTTGTATTTTTCAATAACAGAAACAGCATAACTGAACACACAAACATACACAATAACAATATAATATATTTATAATAATTATCAAATGCGTTATAAATTTAACTTAAATATGTAGTTTAAATTATTCATACTACATATTTTAGTTCTAATAATAAATGTCATATAAATTAGTTGTCATGTTTAATTATCATTTTAAAAAGAATCATCTAATTAAAAAATATATATATTTATGATTTTGGAACAATAATAATGTAGAAATAATGTAATAATAATGTAATAATAAATGAACATCGCTATTAATTCACTATAGACGTAAATGTTAATAATAAACCGTGTTATTCGTGTTTGAAATGATTGAAATATTTTTAAATTTATGTCGTATGTATATCGTATGTTAATTAGTGACTCATTAAAGAAATAAATTAAATGCAATATATAAAATCATATTTCTAAAAGTTTTTCTAAACAATCTAAATAAACTTTTGTTCATGTTATTAAAATATGAAGAAATATCAAAACTTAAAAACAACAAATATGTTATTATAGATTGAGTGATTAAGTTAGAAATTAAGTAATTGGTATAGCAATACGAAAAAAATACAATGACAGTCTATGGAAATAATGATTTATAAAGAAATAAATTCAATTGTGTCCATTTTTATGCCAGTTATTTATAATTTAATTAACTCTGGAATAGAAGCGGTGTTTTTATTTTTGTCAATATTTTCCCTGTGTATGCAAATAAAAAAGAGTAGATATATATTTATCGTGCGTTTTGACAAGGATAATACCGTGCAAATTAAACAAAACGAAAATATGGAATATTATCTCCGTTCATTGCCGAAAATCAATTTAGTGTATTATTATACGACAATATTATTTTATTACATTATTGCGATATTGGAAACAAAAAAAAAAAAAAAAAAACGCAAAATATGTATCTTTTGCACGAAATAAAATAATTGCCTCGGAAATGAGATTTATGTGCAAATGACACCTAATGATTGGATTATGAATGCCAAAGGGGTTTGATATAGAGTGCTCTGGTAAACTTTGGATTTATAGGGCACGAGGGACGCAACGGAAATGGGTAAGCCGCCAAACTAAACCATAATTTTTCTTCGAAAGTTATCGGACCCAAGAGTTTCAAGATGATACATGTCATTATATTGCCTTAACACGTATTATTTTATGAGTAAATCTATATTATCTTTCGTCTTGTTTATATGTGAATAAATCACGCGAATTAATTTAGCGGAATGGTTCGGAAGTTACAGGTAGGTATATATACGGAACGGCCCATAAACATTATTGTACAGTTATCGTTTTCAAACAAACGCCGACATTCTAATGTAGTTTTATAATTTTTTCAAGTTAACATGCCAAACGTATGATAATAATTAGTGCCCAAAACATGATAGCATAAAAATATTTGAAAAAAACACACAAAAAATGAATAAAATTCTATAAACAAAGTAGAAAATGACATACTTAAAAATTAATATGAAAATGTAAATTTAAATTTTTTTCCACTTGAAAACAAATTATAGATATTAGTAATTTTTAGCGAAATTTCTATCTCTATCCTGTAAATGATAAACACTATCGAACTAAAAATACCGTCCAACACAAATTAAATGTTAAAATAAATTTAAAACTGAGATACGAAGAATGTCAACACGGGTTTGCAATAGCCGATAAGAAAACAAATACGTAATTATAATATAGTACTTAATGTCTACAGCCTGCAATTTTCATTTTCTAAATAATTAATAGAATATTGATACAAATAATTGAAGACTATATAATATATTATTATTAATGATAATAATTTATCATGTTACTTTTTTCAAATATTCAATTTTATTAAAATAGTGTGTTATAATAAAGTTTAACTTTCAACAAGAAAAAATGCAAATTTATGTTCAGAATTTAGAAAATTGAATAATATGCACCAAAAACACTAAAAAATGGCCGTAAAGTATAAAATTCCCTTAAAATTCAGAATCAAAATTGTAACATTAGGTTTTATATCCCATGTATCAAATTTCTGTAGAGACAAGAAACACATTATATCAATAGAAAAAAAAAAATGCAAAAGCATTGAGTTTTTTTATTTAATTCCATAATAAGAACACGCCATGCTCAGAAGAAGCGTAAAATAAAATTATAAAACAATATATACACGGTTTCCTTGCAACAACTTTGCATGGTTTAATATTGTTGCAGTTTTATTTTAGCCTAAACTTATTGTAGAGCTTTTCGCAAAATAAATCGTATACATCGACGGGAACACAACATCGGCTGCAGCGGACGATCCGCTCAAAGTCTCATAAGTCTTAATTAGGCATTTTATAAGGCAGTGGTGCCGTAGTAAGTACGGTTAGGTACAGTCGCAGTGTTTCTACTCATAGGCAACTAACTATTGGCGAAGAAAATATAAAATTTTCAATTTATACATTAAACCGGTGTAAAAGGCGATTATTACTTTCTCAACATTATTACCGGGTTTTGGGGAGGGGAGGGGGTATTAATCGCCTACAGTAACAGGCGATTATTACCCCCCCCCCCCCCATTATATTATAATCGTCAGGCAACAAACATTAAATATAGAGGTCTTAACCATAGATATTAAAGATTGTAATAAGACCTCCCGGCCCAGAGTAAGAGGCATTAATAAAAACAGAATATATTTTGTATAATATGGTTTATGGGTATCTGGTTCAATCACCAATTAATAATCAAAATAACAGTAAATTAAAACTAGTTATTATGTTTTTTTTTTTATAGTTAAATTTTTGTTGAATTATTCGAGTATGAAGTTAAATAGGTCTTGGAATAATGACATAATTTTATTATTACTTATAAATAATATTATATAAAATTCGGCATGCAGCTAATAGTATATTGTTTGCAAATAAAAAAAATATATATGATCTTTATTATCAGACATTTGTTTTGGATTAGAAAATAGTATATAATCAAGAAAAAAATTGAACCAACTATTAATACAACCGAATGTTTTCAGTATAATGATGCCTTTAGACTTGATTGGGTACCTAATAGTTTCCATAATTTAATGCATCAATGCACGTTACCATTAAGTTGAAATATATTCAACTTCGTCGTCATGCGGTTACAGTGGTAAATGGTTATCAATATTAAAGACTACTCATCAAATGTGTGAATTAAAAATATTAAAATATAATACCAAAAAAAAACTAATTATGGACGACACGATAGACAATATAAGGCACATCAACACACACATATATATATATATATATATATATATATATATACAGTAGACGCCGCTTATAAGACTCATGGATATAAGGTTCAGTCGCTTATTAGACTCAAAATCGTCTGGAACGGTCCGGAAGTATCCAAATACATTAAAAAAAAATCAGTTATAAGACTCAACACTTCGGTTATAAGACTCAAATTTCGTAAAATAAATAGTAGAAAATAAACTTTTTTGGTTATAATTTAGAAATAAATTGGTATTGAAAAATTAAATAATATTCGTGTTGATTATTTCTAGTTTCTGTTGGTACCTAATAACGTATAATAATTTTTATCTCAGATAAAAGTTCACATTTATCGCAACGATTATCGTTATTATAGTGTACTGATTATCTGGTGGCTGCACAGTTATCGTAATGACGGGTACATAAATACACATACGTACACGTGCACTGTGATTCTGGAGGCTTTAGACGTGATAAAGAGAGCTGTCCATCACCGTGGTAATAATTTTAATATACAATACGACTACGAACAGTATATTTTCGGAATATTAGAAGAAAATAAAAAACAAACTAAAATTACAAATTTTTTTCAAAAATAATTTTTATATGTATTTACGTTTAATTATTTTAGTTTTTTTTATCGGTATTATTAAATTTATTCAATTTTATTTTTCAAATTTAATCATCATTTAATTCAAATTTATTCAATAATAAAGTATGTAATATGTAATATGTGTTAATATATTAAAATCAAAGCAAAATATGCAGTAAAATAAAATTTATAAATACGTAATTAATTTTTTTTTCCACTTCGCCTATAAGGTTCATTCGGTTATAAGATTCACTTTGTGCTAGTCCCAAAGTGAGTCTTATAAGCGGCGTCTACTGTATATATATATATATATATATATATACATTTAATTTAATTAAAATATCGATATCATCATTATACACTTCCCATGACAGGGTATGGGGGACGCGCAGTCTATATATTGATATATCTATTGTTTAACGAGTGACGACGGTCGACGCAATTGAATTTGCTCCCAAATACAGTTAGTCAATATTTTACCCTCCATAAGTACTTTTGAATTGGCTCCCTACCGTTTTTTTTCAAAAATATATTGGTTACCAAATGTTGTTAATAATTTAAAGTTAGACGTTATTTCCTAGAATAGTTGACGACAGCCACACTCAAGATAACCAAATAAATTTAGTATAATTTTTAATTTTAACACTGTTTACGGTATGATATTCGTATATTTTACATCGTTACATTGAAATCTAGTACTTTTAATATAATTTATTATACTGTATTTTAAATTATTTCTACATAATTTTAATATTTTTTAATACAAAATAAATCTATATAGAGGGGCGGACTGGGTAGGGCACAGGCCAGTCAACGATTTTAAAAGTTCGGTCTTTTAGTATTTCTTTATTTATCTCTTACCGAAAATTAATAGTAGTCAATTTTTTTTTTATTAAAATACTATTATGTTTTCTTACCAGTTACTATAATAATTGTTAAGTATTATTTAATTAATATTAACTATTGTCTAGTTGAAATGTACCTAAGACTAATCTTTTTTGATATATAAAATTAAATATGTATAATCCATTTTTATTCGCTGTTAAAATGAAAAATAGCATTTTTCATAAAATTTTTAGTCAAATTAAACCTGTTCTTTAATGTTATTTTATGCTAGTTAAAGATACCACATTTTTTAAATATTCATTAATTTAGGACTTATATTATTATTATCTTATTGTCTTGCGCTAAAAAAACAAAAATTAATCTATAAATAAAACATTTTGATTACGATATTGACTTATAATGTTTTATTGAATCAAAAAGACAACCCAGATTAACCCAATAAACATTTCGCGGGTATGCCCGTATAGGGATTTGATCGGAACGGAATTAGAATAAGCACATAACAAAAATAAAATGTGAATTTTCTTTAATTGTCTGCATAAACATTATGTATTATCTGGTGTTTAGAATTCATCATATTATTAGATACATTTTTGTCTGTTTTCATATTTTATGTAGGGCCAAATTATATAATACGGCCGACAGGTCAGTCCGTGATCGCTAACCTACGGACCGAGGTAGTCCACCATGTCTATATATTATGTATTATAACTATTATGTATATCCACTTATAACGAGAAAACTAAGGTCGTACAAATTCCTACAAATTGCATACTAAATATTTATAGGTTAACATAATTATTCAATAATTCCAAATAAGTGGGGCTGGAGTGATGTATGTAAGGTTTCTCATATTATTAAAATTAATTTGAAAATTCATAGTATAACATTGAAAAAATAGAAAAAATTTACCCAAGATAATTTATACAAACAAATTTTAACTAAAATTTTTTTTCAGCTTTTTCTGGACAATTGATACCTATCATTACATTCAAATTTAACACACCTATTACACTGACCTACCCTATGATATACACTTACTATACAGCAGAGCGAATTTCCAGTTTTTTTTTGTCTATTTTTCTTGATGGTTTCAAAAAATTCCTTTGAATATTTAACTCTGACCTCTAGAATGAAACTATATTTAACATTTCTATCAGAAATAGTATTGATGTAGACGACAGACACAAAAATAAAACCGGGGAAGTTGCTCTGCTGTATTGTAGGTGTCGAGTGGGTAGGTTACTACAATGAATATGTTAAAACTGAATGCAATGATAGATATCATTTAATATTCGTTTATGTATAAAAGTTTCAATTTCATACATTTTCTTCGTGATACTTGTATAATATGTCGGTGAGTAAAAAAAGTAAAATCTCGGATAAAAGTCGCGTTTTTCTAGAAAAATGGTCCAATAGCTATTTTTTTTATTCAAGTTAAAAAAAAAGGCAATATATTTGATTTGTCAAGAATCGATTGCAGTGAAGAAAGAGTACAATTTTAAATGACATTATGGTACTAAACATGCAACAAAATATGATACGATACAAGAACAATTTCGAATTGACAAACTTGCATTATTAATGAAAATTATACAAGGTCAGTCTTTAAGTTTAAAATAAGTCATAAAGACTCAAAAGACAGTGTCAAAGCTGTTATACATAGCATAAAATGATGCCGCTAAATCGAAGCCGTTCATTGATAGTGAATTTATAAAAGAGTGCATAGAGGCGAACTCTGAAATTTTATGTCCAGCACAAAAACAACTTTTTTCCAAATTGATATTATCAGGAGTAACTGTAGCAAGGCGTATAGAAAAACTAAGAACTGATATTGAGAGTACCCCAAAAGAACGAATTTCTAAATTTATTTTTTATTCTCTGGCTCTTGACAAAAATACAGATTTGTCAGATACTGCTCAATTAGTAATTTTTGTTCGGGATATCGATTCTAATTTTAATGTCACATAGCCATGATTTTTCCAATAAAAGGCTCAACAAAAAGTTGTAATATTTTTAATGCATTAAAATAGACACTTAACCGTTTTAAAATCAAATTAAATAATCTTTCTGGAGTTATAAGAAATAGAGTCCCATCAATGATTGGAAAAAATGAAGGGCTCATAGCGCTAATTAAAAAAGAAATGAGTGCATGTGGAGTTTAACAACTTATGCAATATTACGGCATTATCCACCAAGAAAATTTATGTGAAAAATCTGTTGGTTTTCAAACTATTATTGAAGATGTTGTAAAAATAATTAATTTTATCAGATTAAAAGCATTGAATTATAAAGAATTTAAAAACTTTCTAAGAGAAATAAACGCTGAACAAGGTGATATAATTTATTGTACAGTTGTTGGTTGGCTCAGCAGAAAAAAAGTCTTAAAAAGGGTTTACGATTTAAAAAATTAAATTTTTGAATTTGCTGCAAGTAAAGGAAAAAAAATTGAACAACTTAATGATTCAGAATGGAAAAATTATTTTGCCTATCTCATGGATATTACCATGCACTTGAATGAGATAAGTTTACGCTTGCAACGTCAAAACTAATTAATTCATAATTTATTCGACCATATTAAATCTTTCGAAATTAAACTTCTGCTGTGGGAAATCCAGCTAAAAAAAATTATACAACTCACTTCCCATGTTTGTTAAAATACAATGTTACTTCAACGGAAAAATACGCAGAAGCGATTTCTAATTTAAAACTCCAGTATGATTCGAGGTCTTAAATTTCAAAGCTAATAAAACATTTTTTAATTTGTTTTCAATTCCATTTTCATTATCAGTTGAAGATATCCTAGAAAATATGCAAATAAAGTTCATTAATTTACAGAACAATAAAATATTAAAAAAAAGTATAATAATGTTGAACTTTTAATTTTTTATTCAAAATATATTGACACGGAGACATCCTAATCTTCAAAACAACGCATTAAGAATGATGTTTCTTTTTGGCAGTACTTACACTTGTGAACATATTAGAGCTCGGTTAACTGATATTCACTTAGAGAATTCATTCAGAATTGCATCATCTCAGATCTAACTAAATATAGAAAAATTAGTTAATGAAAAACAATATCAGTATTACACTAAAAATAAATTAAAAAATGTATAATTAAAAAAAAAAGTTTATCTATATATGTTTTAATAATAATATTAATTTTTAATTTAAAATGTAATCATAAAAATTACAATAATAAAACTGCATTTTTGTATAAAATACATGTTTTTACTACAAATGCGGCCCCCAAGGTTTGTAAAAAGTAATACGTGGCCCCCTACATAAAAAGGTTGAAGACCCCTGATCTAGGGTAATAGCAACCATTGTTAAATGGTAGGTGATAAAATTTTTAAATATATTTCAATTTTGAATTATAACAAAATGAAAAAACAGGGAAACTTAAACGAGTTGGAATGAAAATGTGAATATAGAAATAATGGCAGTCAGTACGTTGCAGTTTATCGGTACGTGTCTGAATGTTATGAATTGATTATGTCTGTGTCAAAACGGTACGGTGTGGTGTCTATAAAGGATATTGGTTCGTGTCTGACTTGTTGTATGCGTCAACGTGTTTTGATGAAATACATGATTAAATTAAAATATAATAATAATAATACTGTCAAATAGGCAGTATCATATTCAGAATATAGGTCAATGAAGCAAATGAACTAAGACAGCACATTTTAAATAATATTTAAAAATGTGAGCATCGTGGTAAAAGGACAATGCGGGTTTTCTATCGAGACTGATGTATGTAGTGTTTCATAGAGACCTGTGTTTTATATGCTTGTTTTTGTTTAATAAAGTACATTAAGTTTATTCCGAGTCTGACCTGTAACCGGTTGATTCGTGGTCGTTTGAGTTCTCAAAATTAGGTAGAGGAAAGATAGGTATACGACAGACTATAGTGTGGATCATCCTTATACCAAAACAAACGATGAAATATAGACATAAGCATAAAAAATGGCTATGATGGGATATGAGTATGTGACACCTTCATAGTCCTCCCCTTGAGCTCGCCCCCGGGGAGGGTAATAATAGTCAAAGTTACTGCAGGCGGTTTTTACTTCAAGCGATTAATCCACCCTAGTAATAATATAGGGGATAATAAATGCTTGTGACATCGGAATAATTTTAATTAGCTGATGGTGGCTCGATGTGATGGAATAATAAATACCAAGGGTCGGCATTTATTAGTTTTTATGGCGGTCCAGATAATTTGAAAAAAAAAACAATTTCAAGGGCTAGAAAAAACTTAAATATTAGTTAATAAATATATTCAGTTTTGTATTACAATCATAATTTAAGCCATTTAAAGTAAATTATTTAATATTATATAATAATACAATTTTTTACTTTCATAGTTTAATAAGATAAATGACTCAAATATCTATTTATGTTTATTTTTGGCGTTCTAGTTATTTTCCCTATTGCTTTATAAAATATACTATATAGAGTTATTCACTAAGCATGCTCACACCATTTTTTATATAAGTTATACACTGTTATTCAAAATCTAGTTTTTGGAATTTTTAAATATACTTAAAGATCATGTTTTCAAATCTTCAAGATATTTTTATACTACTTGAATAGTGTTGGTGGAGATACAAAATTCTGTTTTTCAAATAAAAATCTATTTTTTTACTGTAAATTATTTAGCAGATAATTAATTTTTCTGAAAAATTTGACGTATCAAATTCGTCTGAGCAGTTTTTTTGAGTTATTTAACTTATATACTTAGTAGGTCTATATAATGATGACGGGATTGTAAGTTAATATGGGAAATATGGTAATTTGAAAATAGTAATAATAAATATTAATCTATCAACATTAATAATTTTTAAATATGGTATAAGTTTAATAAAAATACTAAATTCAATATTACATCAATTATACAATTGTTCGTTTAAATTCGTTTAAAACCATTTTTATGTAATATAATCCTAAACATTATTATAAATTATATATATATATTTTAGTAATTATAATTTATAATTACTCGTTTGATCTTTGAATTGGATGCATAAATCAGATTTTTCAAAAAAAATATCTACTAAATAATTTATAGTAAAAATTATGATTCTCATTTAAAAAACAGACGTTAGTTTCAACATAGAGTATCTGAACACTCCTTAAAGAGTAACAACGAATCTAGACATTTTAAAATAAAGTCTTGAGTGAGTATATTTAAAAATTTCAAAAACCAGGATTTGAAAAAATTCATAATTAGGAAAATGGGATAGATTATAAAGCATTCTTGGGGAATAAATCTGGGTACAACGTGCTCACCTATAGTACTTGCTGCACGCGAAAGTATATCTTGCAAGATGACTTGAGTGAAGTAGGACAAAACGGAAGTTACAAAAAATGTATTTCGCGGGTTTTCAATGTATGTCATGTTATTTAGGACGGAGTAAGACCAGCAGAACTATAGAATGTAAATAAAATTAAAATTAAAAAAAAAAAACAACGGAACGTTCCGTTGTTTTTTTCGTTCGGGAAGTAAAACATATTTTATTTGGAGTCCGGGAACCATGACGATCATATAATAAGCTTCTGAGTCTTTATTACATGGGTAGTACATATATCGTACTTATATATGTTTATAATATAATGGGAGTTTCCTCGCTTCAAGCAGAATCAATATGCACTTTGAACATATACACAGCTGTAGCTGCTGTCGATATATAATTACCCAAACTGAGAAATCTGAAAAGAGAAAACTTTCTATTCAGATAATTTTGCCGGTTTCACCTCCCTCTGAAAGTCTATATGTTTTATAAATATAATACGTAAGTACATGTGTATAATACTATGCGTATATAGCACTACTGCAGTGTCGACCCGACTCATGATTGGGACTCCAGTACAATCATTGTTCCTAAACAAGCAATTTTTTTTTTTTTTAATTTCTACAAACGCAAAGTATTAAGTTACCAACATACGAGGAGTTCCCCGAGTGTGTCCCGAACTGTCCCCTTTTTAATGTACCGAGTGCGACCGGAATAAGGTATCACCCGAGTGTGCCCTAAGAAAAAAAGGTCTAATTTTTTAAGTAGGCCGAGAGCGTCCCAGTTCATTTAGTTATCCAGGGTGCATCACGAAGAGGTGAACTGGCTTACACAACAAAAATATTTTGTTATTATTATTTATTTTATTATTTATATTTACTCCCATTTTTACACAACTTTGGGTAAGTGTACTAATTTTGTATGTTTTTTTTTATTTAAGGAAAATGGGATATTTTTTTAAAATATTTATACTTCTATAAAGGCTGATATTTAAATATCATTATTTTAACAAAATCCAATCTTGATAATTTATTATTTTTAAATTTGTTTTTGTTATATTCGATAAATGAAATTTTCTTAAATGTACTTCCTTTTGTTTTCTTGTTGTTTGTATGGCCATTAGGATTATTATTTTTATGTCGATTTGAATTTTTTTTTAATATTTCCAAAAATGTATATTGATCTGGGTGATATGTATAAAATATCAAATTGTACTATTTTCACGGTCATTGTTGTAAAACTACATGTAAAGTATTATAGTTGTATATTTAAACTATCATATTCGACCATCAGACTTGTATCTTAAAAGTGTTTGATCGATTTATTTTAATTGGGTACTTATATAGCTATGGACCAAGGATGTACACAGGCTATTAAATATAATTTCTCAATGACACTGCGGAGGCACTCGGGTACTGCTATAAAATTTGTCGATAAGACTGTAGACGTCCTCGGACTATTAAAAAGATAAAAATTAAAAACGGGAGGCACTGGGAATACCCTCCCCGACATACGTTTTAAAAATAATGTGTTACCTTAATTCATTTTCCATATAAGATTATAAATTTAAACAAAATGAGTGATGTTATATATATTTTTTTATTTTATTTGACGTGTAATATAAAATAACTATATTTATTTACTTATTTATTTGTAAACGCCAATCGGAAATTTTATATTTACAGTTTAAATATAAGTTTACAAGTAATAACTTTTATAATACACAGTAACACATAATATATAGCAAAGATAACTTAATATAAATTAAATTAATTTAAATGGTAATATACGTAATAAAAATAATATATTTGTTTAAAAATTAAAATCAAAGTTAAGTCTGTTAAATTTCGAAGCATTCTATGTATGGGTTGGTTATGTCCATAAGATGTATTGTGGTTTAGTACTTGGAAGAGGGAGTGATTTCTGGAGAAAAAGAAAGTGATGTGAAAACTTACATTGGAGAGATCAGGAGCATCTATAATGTCTCTTAGAAGCGAGGTTATAAAGTGTTCGTCAGCATCTTGTTAACGGAATATAGTAATGATATTTCCAATATACTAAGTATTATGGAATAGTCATGTGTAGGGTGTACTACATTAAAAATATGGGTCACGTAAGAAAGAAACCTATTTTGGACACGTTCAAGTCTCAATTAGTTTTTAACTAAATAAGGGCGAAGATTCCATGTGGAATTGCCCAGGTAATTTGAACAGCGAATACGAAATACAAACAAATATTTTTGAGAACACGCATAAGTGAAGTGTAATGTATGCGACAAGTGGGAATTGTATGAGCCATCGATAAACGTGCATGGTCCACGTCTTACCAGATAGATAAAAATAAAGTTAGGTTATCTATAATTAGAATATAATTATATTGTTGTTCGTATATTGATTTATTTAAGTGGTATTTTATAACTTATAATGCATTTTGATTATTTAATTTTTGTGTTCAAGACGAAAACACTTTAGCATTAATTTTAATTTAAAATGTATATTATTGAATTTATAAACTTTATTTCTGGTAATTTAAAATAAGTGGATATCGCTCTGCTGTACAGTATTTGTTGAGAGGATCACTTTCATTGATGTAGTAAATTTGAATTCAATGATATAAATCATTGTATATGAAAAACGATTCTAAGCGAAGACGGTATGTCAGTCTATACAACTAAGTGTATTTTAAGATATTGTTACTATTAACATAATTGATTTTACTATTAATAATATAGTAAGTTAAATTAATTTTCGAAGAAAGTATTGTATTTAAAAATTTAATTAAGTGTATAAAATATAATAAAATACTTTAAAAGTTTCAAACACCCAAGAAAAATATTTTTAAATTACAATTAAATAAATAACATCATTATTTTTCATTTAAATAACTAATTTCATCTAAATTTGAATTTAAAATGTCTATAAAAAATTATTTTATTAATATATTTTTTAATTTTTTAGTTACATAACTTACGAAAAACCTTGTTTTAAATTTTCAGTCCTTAGTTATAATAACTGAACATTTTATTAATTTTTAAATACAAAACAATTTGTAAATATTCAATGATGATTTTCGGTCAAAGTTTGAAGTTTAAATGTTTATAAAAATAAAAATTGTGCCTGTGTATTTTTATTATTTTTGATCTAATATTTTACAACTTATGAGGAATCTTGTATTAAATTTTCAAGAAATTTGACCCAATGAAATTGTTTTTATCGATATTTAAAAAAAAAAATTGAAAAATCCTAAAATTTTTTAAGCTTACAATTAATTCAAAAATTGTCAAAATATTTTAATTTTTTTTTTTTTTTGTATAAACAAATATTAATCTAAACATTTTGTGAAAATTTCAAACGTCTTCAATTTTTTTTTTCAAACGCCCATAAACAATTACTTTGAATTTCTAGAAATTTTTATTTTTTTTTAAAAGTATAAAAACTTATAGAGATCTTAGTGTTGAATTTTCAAATTTTAGATTTAAATAGAAACATTTTTATGAATTTCTTAATCAAAAAAAACCTGTAAAATTTCGTGATTTTTACGTATTTTTTTTGAAATTTCAAATTTAGATACTTATGAAAAACTATTAGAGACGTACAACCAACTTGTTTTTTAATTTGTATTTAGAACATGTTACGAAGAAAACTGTATTACATTTTCAAGTTTTTTGACCCACTGAAAATTTTTTTATCAGTAATAACAAAAAGAAATCCCAAAAATTGATTATGTTTATAAATAGCTCAAAAAAGTCAAAATATTTGAAAATTCTTTGGTTTATAGAAAATACTTATATAAATATTCTTTGAAAATTGCATGCATTTACGGTCATTATTTCTTTTGTTAAATCAAGAATAAAAATAATTTTTTTTTGTTTTTTCCGGCGCGTTTAAAAATTATTGAATTTTTTATTTTTCAACCCCCCCCCCCCCCCGAAAAGTATCAACTAAATTCGCTTTTCTATCAGAAAAGATTCTGATAAAGAAAATTAGAGCAATTTTCTGCACTTAAATATTATCAAGTTAAACATGTTTCAAAATAGATTTTAAGACAATATTTTTCCGAAATGATCATTTGATGCCTGACATTAATGCAATGTCATTTTGAATTTTTACATACATTAGTTTTCATTCTTATTTGGTGTTACTTATAATTCAAAATATGATTAGGTTCTATTGAATTTAAAAATGTGTATATTGCTGCGATACAGAGTATACCTAATAGTTAAACAACATATTAGTTTTGTAATTATGTCAAATACCGGAATAAGTATTATTTTTTTTAGCACACTTTTATTTGTGGTCGAAGGGGTAAATTTTTGAAAATCAAATGTCAATTCATATTATTTTTTATACAATTATCGCGTAGATATTTATATTTATGAATTTGATGAAAACATATTTTAATTCAGACCCTAATATCTAGTAAAAATTCAAGGTTTTTAAAAACTACATTACACCCACACACATTTTGAACTATGTGCATCTTTATATTAGTCGTAATAGTAAACTATGCAACATGCCTACACATGTATAGTAAAATAGCCGTTAAACCTATTACCAACATTGATAGACATTATATAGTATACTCAAGAATAAATATTATTTTAACTGTCAATAGTTGTCAACTACTACTAACACACATAGGTACATCACATATATATATATATACATTGATACATTGGAATTAAGAACTCTAATTTTTAAATAATTTAAAGATAAAAAAAATGTATTAGTAAGCAATGAATCACACGTGAATTATTTATATTAGATTAATGTGTCCATATTATATCAAAATACCTTAACGTTAATAGTCGAAATAAATAATGTTTTTACTCTTAAGCATATAAGTCAATAAGAAGGCGGGCTTAGAAGAGCTGAGAATTAAGAGGGTCTTCATAAGAATATTTAATACTCATATTTATGTTTTATATAGTCATATACATTAATATAATATTAAATTATAAAAATTATGAGTTGTTCGTTATTTTTATGTCAGTCTTTTAATGCTGCTGTCGTTATAGACGTATAATAAACATATTATTATTTTCATTTGTATACCCCAGTCTTATTAAATTCTATGCTTTATAGTAAAAGCTGACAATCTTATTGTTTATTCTATTTCAAACGCTCATAAAAAATTCGAATAAAAACATTTTGTAAATATTTCGAGTATCAACGAAACAACAATATAAGAAAATTAATTTTGCGTAAAAATTACTGTATATCCCCGATTTTTTCCTAAAGTATTAAGAAAAGTAGGAATTTAGGTACTAGGAATTGTTTACTTTTGACCAACTATATTCACTTTTCTATCAGAAAATATATTAAAGTCAAAAATCGAAGCATTTTTCTACTCAAAAAAGTGTCTGAAGACACAAAAAAAAATTTGTACAATTGTACAATCAATGCATAAATTGCTTCGATCAGAATATTAAATTATAAAAGTTAGATAAAGATTAAATACAGAAAAAAACTATTTATCGATGGAGGAAAAATGTACAAAGCCGTTTAGACGTTAAGACGTCAAAAAAGAAAATAACACAGTATAAATATTTATAATAAAAATTAAAAATTAAAAATTGTTTTAATATTAAAATTAATATATTATAACATTTTAATTTAAAAAGTTTTATGAATTTTTAGTATTATAACATTATTATTATACAAAATACATTATATGTATATTTTACATATTTTGATATTTGAAAATATATAATAATATATTTTTTTATATTAATTTATCATGTAATAATAAAATAAATATAAATTATT
Source organism: Pentalonia nigronervosa (assembly GCA_014851325.1). Lineage (NCBI taxonomy): Eukaryota > Metazoa > Arthropoda > Insecta > Hemiptera > Aphididae > Pentalonia > Pentalonia nigronervosa. Next base: position 12,301 of record JACXSJ010002214.1, on the reverse strand, counting down.
TTTGATATTTTGCTTTTAATATTTTACGTATGATAAAAGATGTAAATAATAATATAAATAATTGTTTTTGATATTGTATTTTAGTATATAATTTTTCTTACTTATATTTTTATTGATTTTTATTTTATTTTTGTCCCAACGTCTAATCGATCACGTCTCATCGGCTTCGTTCAAACGGCTATTTTTATTTACACTTATTCAACTATTAATGTGCCTAATAAAAATAATAATAATAATGATTTAAGTTTAGTGCTAGATTTTATTTTAATTATTTATTATATATATATATATATATATATATATATATATATATATATATATATAATATTTACTTGAAATTTAAATATACAGTAGATTCTCATTATGTCGAATCTCAAGGGGAACAGAAAAAAGTTCGAGATATCGAAAACTTCGAGATATCGAGTTTTATTAAAAAATAAAAAATAATAGAAATGTATGTTGTATAAGAATAATAAATAATACTAATGCCTATAATACATAAAAATGACTGAATAAATTATTTTTTTTTTAAAAAAATCTGTCATTAAAGTTTGCTTAATATTACTTTTTTCTGCCACGACGTCTTCCAAATTATTTAATGCAGAAAAAGCCTTATCATCCATACCTGTAGTAGTCGACGAAAAATTAATATATAATATATAAAATAATTGACGACAATGTATTTGGTGGAATATTGAATTCATTGGTGATTTCACATTTTTTACGGTCACCTTTTTCAACTAACTCTATTAAACGAACTTTATCCGAAATTGAAAGAACATTTAATTTACGCTTCTTTTACATTTCACTACAAACGAATAAACGAACTACGAAAGATTACAAACGTGACAACCAACGCGCTAAATCACAATCGCTATACTGCACTATGTATGCAATATACTGAACAATTCCTGTTTTAACCGTAATAAAAATATTATTTGTGAACTCGAGATAACGAAAAACGATTAATTTTATATTGAGTTATCGAGAGCAAAACACTATTAAGTGTAACAGTAGTTTCAAGGGGAATTTAAAGTAGTTCGAGATAACGAAAAATTCGAGATAGCGACGTTCGACATATTAAGAATCTACTGTATTTAAATTGTTTGAATGAAAAATATCAATACCTGTCTAAGTTATTTCCTATTGATATTAGAATATTAGCGGTGAAATACGAGATTTTTAATTGATTGTTTTTAGATAAAATATAGGTATCTTTATTTTTTGTATTGATTGTGTTTATTTTTAATTACATTTTTTTAAGAATTTCTGAACGTTCTAAATAATAGTTAATAAAATTAAATGTTTTTACATTTTTTCAACATATTTATTTTAAGTAGGTACAAAAAAATGTTATCATAACCTGATATGATAACAATACTGACTCTCAACAATTATGTACTAAGGTACTAAACATTTTGAATTTATTACACAATATTTATTTTATTTATGTAAGTACTTACTTATTGTCTAAACACGTTATACCAAATAACCTTTGAAATATTCATCATATCCATATAGGTATCTGTTATCGGTACAACTGCATATAAAAATTTATAACATATACATAGTTTTGTGGTTTCTTTGAATTGTGTTACTGACCAAAATGTGTGTACCTATACAGAGTTTGGACAAAGAGCTATACACTCTTCTTTATTGCATTCGAAACCTTTGGGCTCAAACTCTATGCACTTGTGAACTCTGTTTACGTAGTATATTATGTCTTATAATGCTTATAAAATTAGAAGTTTGTAGTGCAACTGTAGTAAGATTTAGCTATAAATTACGATAAAATTTAAAATTACAAGGTTTGATCGAATTTAAAATGTATCATTGTACTTATTTAATTATATCTCCATTAATTTTTTTTTCTGATTTCCTAATACAAGCATTTAAAATTATGATCATTATGAATGGGTACTGCTTAGGAAGTCCAAAACGAATAAATTCATAATGAATAAAAAATTGGAGTGCGCATGCTGAACCATCCTATGTATTATATATATATATATATATATATATATATATATATGATTTAATATAATACTCAGTGGAGAGCCAAAGTTTGCGGTCCTATTTTTTTAATGCTGTTCGAAAATTTTACAAAAATGTGATTTATGTAGGTAAAATATTATTCAGGCCTTCAGTATCTTGGAAACTATGGCCCGAATGGCATTTTGAATACGAAATAATTATTTTATTTTATAAAGATGTTATAAAATTATATATATATATATATATATATATATATATATATATATATATATATTATTCATATAATACCGTTTTATGTCAGTATTGAATATTGTAATTTCTTAAATTATTGACAATTGAACACAAGTTTTAAAAATTGATTACCAATTTTAAAATGACTTAATCATTCTAGAAAACATTTTAAAAATTACGTTAATATAAGTATTTTAGAATAAATTAATATTTTAAGTCATGTTACCAATCTTGATATACCTAGTGACATAAATGATTTAAATTTAAAATAATATAGTTACAATTCATATAGGCAGTATATTATAAATTATATTATATATTATAATTTTAATTTTATTTAATTTAATTGTTATTTAAAGCATCAACTTATACTATTATCTTTAACCTATATAAATAAAGACAATAAAGACACCATTCAGTATTAAATAGTATTAACTTTTTCCATTCAAAAATATTAGTTTAAATCTTAAAGCAAATATCTTGTATGTTTTGATAATAGGTTAATTAGGAACACACTCCTTTTTTTTGTGTTCAATGACACACTGACATACACGTTGTGTAATTACTAATTAATTATAACTTAATATTATGTAAAAAAATATTCTCCGCTTCTTCAAAATGATGACTATAATGATAAATACACTGATTCTTCACCACCTTAAATTTAAATCTACGCAACTACATATCTAATACATATTACAATCGATTTTTTTTTTAAACCAATTTTTATTTATCTAGTTTTAATAGATACGGGAGTAAATTCTGTTAGGCACCTCAAAACTTAAAGCGCGTGTTAGCCACGTGTAGTCTCATGTGTATATACTTACAATATTTAGACTTTCATAGTATATACTAAGATACCTACCTGCATATAATATTATTGTGTTATCCTCGTTGGATAATATTAATTTTTAGAGCCAGTGCTGAATATTTTGATAAAATAACTAAATAATATTAATACAATACTTAATTATTAGTTTATTATTTAAATTTAATAATAATTCTTACAAAACTCAGTGAAAATATTTAGGCAACTAACACAATGTGAAGCAAAATACAAGTATACCGTAAGGAATTATAACGTAAGTTTCATTAACTCTAGACCGTTGAAGCTTTACTGTGGTTTTTTTAAATATTACCATTATTTTTTCCACGTTTGCCATGAAAAAACTGTGATCAATAGCAACGTAACTCAGTGTTTTATAGGGAACGCATTCTTTAGGGAATCGACCTGTCCTATTTAAATGTAGCTTATAATCATCTAAGTTTGTATTTATTTTCTCTGTTCCGACTTTTTCAGTCGCCTAAAGTAATACAATGTACATAATATATAATTGTACAATATAAAATTAAATTATCCTGATAATACAAACACCTTTAAAATGTCACGGAATTCAACATATCTCACTTTAAAAATGTCCTTTAAAATATCCACAATGAATTAATCGTTTATTCAAAATGATCTTTATCAAATTATCACTTATTAAAAATAACCAAATTTTCAATTTTAACTACCTATAAGTTAGATAAATATACATTCCAAATAGTATTTATTTTAAATTTTAAAATATTATAAATTATAATAAAATACCTTTACAAAAAAAAAAAAACACTTTCATTTGTTATATTAGGTAATATATTAGTTATTTCCACTTAAAACTATAGATTAAGTTCGAAAATTATATTTAATTTTTGTGGAATTAAAAAATTGATAATTATAGTTAAAAATTAGAATAACATGTTTATTAAAATCGTAAGTAATTGAATTATACTCAATTTTCAACATTATACCATATCATATTTGTATTAAAAATATTGAAATCTGCCATAACTGTCAATGATTCGTAAATAATAAAAATAATAAAACCACAGTTTTTGGTAATTTTTAAAATCGTTCACTAGATTTTGTAAACATTTTTACCAAATGACAAAAACTATGTTTTAAAATATCAAATCTAATAAACTCAAAAATGTTGGGTTTATTAGATTTAATAAAATCAATTTTTTTTTCATTTAATGATTTTACGTTTTTATTTCGTACGTCGGTTGTTTAGTACTCTAATTGTCGGATCGTATTGTCTATTCTATATAAATTACCATCGTATAGTGTCTCATACGATACGTACATAGGTATTTTCTAGTTAAGTACTCATATGAAAAATAATTTATTTAAAGATATTTCATCAAACTTTGTGTATAAATCTATTTTTCTTTATTTTAGGTATTCAATTCAACTTTTAGTTTTGTTATCTACCAACATTTACCAATCTTATGCTATTTGCCATCTTAGTCATCGGAATCATCGGATAAATTTAGTTAAATTTAAAAAAAAAGTTGAGCGTAAATCCACAATAGTTTTCTATGAGCGTCCATTGGTAGAAATTTGACGTAACTCGTCATAATCACAAATTTTACAAAATTATTTTGAGTTGGAAATTTTTTTTTATATCTATGATTTGAAAACTTAATACGAGATTTCTCATAAGTTTTTCTATCTTTCACCAGAAAGAAAATTTAACAGAAAATCAAACTAATTTTTTATGAGTATTTGAAATTAGACATTGGATATTTATTCTCATAAACTAACGATATCTCATGGGACGATTTTTTTATTTTTAACAAATGTTAATTTTGTTGTTTTCTGTAAATGATAACATTTTTAGTATATTTTGACTCATTTTGAGCTATAAGTAGACATTTTCAATTTTTTAGTGTTTTTTCTCTATGAATTTCATTTAATTTTTTTCATTAGGCCAAACAGCTTAAAAATATAATACGCCAGGTTAAACTTATAAGTCATTTAAATAGCAGTTGAAAAATATTAAAGATACATAGTCACAATTTTTTTTTATAAGCATTCAAAAGTTTAAACGTTTACAAAATTCATCAAAATCTCAAAAATTTACAAATTATTTTGAAGTTAAAAACGTATAAAATGTTCAATTTGCATAGCTTAAGATTGAACATTTAAAACTAGGTTTCTCATAAGTAGTTTTACTGTAACTAACAAATCAAAATAATATGTACACACAATTTTTTTATTGATAATTCAAGTTCAAATTTGGACGAAATTAGGTAATATCGAAAAATAACGATTTTAGTTACATTGTTGTAAATTGTAATTAAATATTTTATTCGTTTGTACTTGCGTATTTTAAAGTATATTGTTATATTATTCTATAAGTCTATTGGATCATTTTTGGGTCATATTCATTTGGCAAAACATTTCAAATCAATATCATAATTAAAACATACTTTTTTGATACTTTAATTATTTGTGTGTTCTCAACTCAAAATATATTTTTTCAGTTCATAATTATGACAGGTTCTAAATCAATGAGACTTATAATAAATATTTTATCGTGATCCAAATATTAAGCGGACAAATATAACAAGTCCAGACTTGTTATTTTTATCTAAGACTTAAAACAACTCAATAAATTCATTTAATATTTTATTTAATTATATGTTCATTAAAATATTGTATTGTCACTGTAAAAATATATATTAAAATTGCCATTTAAACAAGTCTTGTTTAAATTTAAAAGAGATATTATAATAATTACGTTGAAATATATATTAATACCTAAAAGTAGTAATTTATATTGTAATTTGCAAGTATATTTTACAAATAAATCAGTTGTATCGCTGAAAAACAAAAATACTACAACATAAATTATTTGGTTTAAAACGATTAAAAATATTAAAACCACTCTCCTGTAAAATGTAATGTCTCTGTCACACAACTTTTGACCTGTTAGCCCTTGAAATATTATGCAAGTTTTTTGCAGCGAGACCTGCAAGACCAACACGAAATTCACACTCAGAATCGCCCGAAACTGTTATTCATAGTATCTGTTTTAATAAGGTCAATGATTTATTTAAACGGTTTATGTTTTAATCGCCGTATGGCCGGCCGACGAGAAATTAAAAAAAATACCATTATATTTTTTGATATCTTTTAAAACAAAATTAGCTTTTCGCATGCATAATATACTGTAATGGTTTTCGTGATATTCAGCGGTTGTTTTACCGACGCCGCTCATCGAGTATTGAGCATTTTTTCTTCGTTTCGTACGGCTGTGTGCTTTCGAACTTCGCTTCAAGTGATTTTGTTTTTTGTGTGCAGATCCGCCGAGGAGATTATATGTGCGCGCTATCCACGATCTCTAACAATATGAAAAATAATTTAATCGAAAGCCCGAACGACGATGTGCATCGCGAAATCTTTTATCGGCCGGCTGTGGCTCGTGTCTCATCATCCTCCCCCCTCCCCCACAAACCGCCTCAATCGCACCTCTCGAAAAACATCAGCTCCTCCTTAGGAAATAGACTAGTCCGCAATTTTTCCGCTTCTTTACCCGCAGCATTATTTCGTGTTTGCGCCGTCGGAAACGCGTTCGCGCATATATTACACGGACCGAAACACATTATTATTATTATTATTATTATGTCGTCGTACTATTATTGTATATGCATATAAAGGGGTGTGAACGGATGATTATTCGCCGGGGCATGTATACACATAATATTATTTTCGGTTGACGGCGGCGCATTCGAGAGGGCCGTGCGAAAAAATTGCGCTTCGTCAGCTCTTGGCTTTTCCGGTGACACAAGTGACGGCGGCGGCGATTTGCATTGTATAATAATAATAATAATAATAATAATGTTTTCACGAAAAAATAATGTATAAACTTATATATAGGTATATTATATTATTATGTAAAATATGCGCTGCAGCGCACCCTTTCGAAACGGGAGGGGTGGGTGGTGTGTTTTGTAGGCGGCGCTTGTGACGGCCGTGCGGCCGATGAGAAAAATCGTAACAATAATAATAATAATAACAAATTATTGATGATATAAAAATTGTATTATATTATAATAAATGTTTGAGAATAACTACGTAAAAGCTTCAGAAATACCATTCCGTTGGAATCGACGTGCACAATAATCCTCCAAGTGTTTGCTATTTTTTTCTCTCAACATTTTTTGAAAAAGAAATATGCTACAACAGCGAGAGAATTTAAATGTCTATATAATTTTGATTTCGTTTCGTTAGACCGTTTTCGTAATTATAAAGAGGTCACTATCACAATATTTTTCCACTTGTCCTACTCTAAGACAATATCATATTAACATCATATTACCGTTTCGCTGGCGGTGTTGTCGATTATAGGTAATCATTATTATATAAATAGTGTGGAACTTGTGATTTTTCCAAAGTTCCGTTCAAAGTCGCATTTAAAATGATTGTTTTTAATTGTTTATTAATATATATATATATTATATTATGTAAAACAACATACACCTTATAAAGTCAAAATTTAAATTTCAAGAAATAATTTATTGTGTATATGAGTTTTGTAAAAATAATTATTCTCTCAGTATATTGTCTATGTAAAAGTAGACTAAGAAAAAAAAAAGTTCTGTTCTTAAAAATGATTACATGCAATTAGCATAAACAAAATTACAGAAATGTAAGGGACTAATAAGTAAGCAGCTATATAATATATCATAATATAAGTAAAAATATTTTAAAACTTAGTTTTGTCAAAATAATCTCAATTTTACAAAGATTTAAAATCGTATGACGGTTTTAGCTAGACGCACCACTTCGAAATATGTTAGATTGACAGACCTTTTATGCCGTGTGCGCTGTACCGCACTCGAGTCATGCATAAAATATACAATATTTTTCACTTCGCAAATAATATGACTCGAAAATTCGTTTGTACGTATCCCGTCAACAAAATACAATTCTGGGTATCGCGGTAATATAAAGTAGATAACGGCATATCCACACGACAAGCGCATACACACACTGTCTCATCTCAGTTCGTATTACTCTTAAGAGGCCTTCGTGGTGACTCGACAGGCTTGTATACATTAATATAATTTATATAATATATACAGAGTGGTTCACCAATCATGTTCACCCTCTTTTTTCTTCGAGGATGCATTTATTTAAAATCTGATTTTTGAGATTTTTTGTACTACTTAAGGAGATCTCCTCTGGAGATGCAAACTTCTGTTTTTCAATTGAGAACACCCTTTTCTACTGTAAACTGTTTAGCGGATAATTGTTTTGAACATTTTAATGTACCTAATTCAAAATCCGTACGAGTAGTTTTTAAGTTATTTTTTAACTTTGTGTATTAAGGATAATAGGTCCGTGGTAATTGGTTTGAAAGATATGGAAACTATAGTGATTTGGACAATTTTAGTAATTAATATTATCTATCAATATTAATAATTTTTTAAAATGATTTTAAGTATAATAAATACTAAATCCAATCTTACATACATTTTATATTTTTGTAAAGCCATTTTTAAGGACTATTATCCTTAATGTAAGCATTTTTATAGCTAAGAAATTACTCGTTCAAATTTTGAATTAGGTACATCAAAATATTAAATTATCCACTAAAAAAATTTAAATAAAAAAGGGGGTTTTCATTTGAAAAACAAAAGTTTATATCGCTACAAAATACTTCTGATATATCTAGTAAAATAAAATCCAAGAATTTGAAAACAATGGGTTTTGAGTATATTCAAAATTTCCAAAAATCAGAATTTGAATACATTTAATATTTATTCTAAAAATGAGAGTGAGCGTGAATTGTGAATCACTCTATGTCTGTGTTGTGTGCATATCTTTCACATTTTTTTTTCACTCTATGCTCAGGATAACATAAATGCAACGCGTAAGATGTTTATACAAGAATGTAGGTATCTAACTGCAGAAAAAAACGTACCTATTGGTATTATAATATTAAAGTAAGAAAATTTATATTATATCGCTATTGCGATCACATAAGTCAAAGTATATTTTATCAGTACATTTATAAAAGCAGATACACTAAGTTAGTGTAGTTAGGTTAACTTAGGTTACATAAGTAACATAGTTATTACATAGTAACATAATATGAACATTAATATATTACGTTACAAATGCATATAATTATAATAAAAAATTCATACTAAAATGGCCAAATAATTACGTTGATTATATTAATGATTTAAAATGTTTATGATTAAATATTTCTTAAAACAAACATTGTTATAAAACCAAAAAAAATGGACGTAGATTGTTCGTAGCTGCGAGAACGACAGCACAATGTAAAATAACATTAATATAAGTATACAATATACTATGCATGTATTATATTTTTATCCTCACTTTTAACTTTAAAAAATATTACATTTCAGTGTTTGGTTAAAATAATTAGTTAAGCCGTAGGTTACGCAATTATTTTTACTTCAGAATACATTTAACCTTTTTTTTTTATTTAGATAAAAACGATCTTGTCATAATACAATAATATTGTTTACATTTAGACATGTAGACAGGCAAGGGTTTATCACGTGTATGATGTAGGGCTCCAGCGCTACCTTCTCCTCCTTTACAAACATATTTAAAAATTATGTACTCATTTTACAATTAATTTTCCCACTCGTTATCAAAGAAATAATAATTTTGAATTCACCACATGAGGGTGGCTGGCCTCCTCTTTCTGTCACTCATATCCAATCTTATTGTTTTTTCATATCAGATTGGAATATGAATTAAAAATTCTGAAATCATATTAGAAAATTATTTACGAAATGAGTATGTACATCATTTTCAAATAAAATGTATTAATTTTATTTAATTTTTATACATGGTATACATTATTTATGGTTATACATATAATATGTAGCAATAGCTTAGTATATGAGCTACTATCGTTGTGAAATTTCGACGCCCTTAACTAGGTAATGGACATGACGAATCGTAAAACTTTTTAATCCGATTAACGGACGCGCACAATATCATACTGTAAACGTGTACATAAAAATATTAGTTTGGTACTCGTCCAACAATTACGTAACAAATACTTACCGGTCAATTATATTGTACGTACTACTATTGATTTACAAGGTTATACTCGTATGTCCAGGTTAACAACTGTTGTCGTTCTCTCAAAAACTTTTTTTGTCATTTTGTACCTACAAAACTATATTAGGTACGGCGTTTAGAGGCGTATAAATGATTTTCTTGAGGAGGGGGATAGGGAAATAATGTTTTATTGCTTATATAAATAATCACCAAATTAATAACGGTACCCCTAAAAATATGATTAATGCTCTTGATGCTGATATCCCAGCCAAAAATAATCTTTTATCATATTTAATTTTGTTGTTATTATTGTAGCAATGTCACTCGCAGCAAACAGGGTAACAAAGTTGTATGTCATAACTGTACTGTTTGTACCTGGTTTTAGAAAAAAGGCAAGGGAGGGAATCTACCCTCCATAAATATGCCACTGGTACGGTATAATATATTATTTTTTTACTTCATATCATAAAGTTATGTTAAAACTTTATATTCAATGATGTTCACATTGTTTACTGTTCTAATTAATAAAATATATATTTTGGCTGAAAATCGTGTCTTTCTAGAGTCGATTTCACGGAAAACAATATTGCATAATTATTAGTTGGATAAAGTCTTACAATAATCGATAAAGTATAAAACAAATGTATGTTCTCATACTATGACTGCCGTATCTGTATCATAATATCGTTTCCCGAATTCAGTAAGTTATTATAACCGTTCTCGCGAGAACTCTCGAGGAATTCTCAAGACGTGTTACGTCTGTCAAAAATCATTTACTACCATCGTCAGTTTAATAACACGTTAAAAGACCCACGCGGGACAGACTCGTTATATTCTGTACCCATCTAAATCTGTTTTTGCGATTAACAGCCAGTGCAGGTGCCTATCTTAAGTTATTAATATGCGAAGGATCCGTCGTCGCTTGTCGTTGCTTTTCCGATAACCGAATTGGTTTCGTGTTTCAAACGGTTTAATGTACTTTGTTAGTGCTATTAATAGCGATAGCCCAATAAAAACTATAGCCTCCATATTATGTATACGACAGCGGATAAAATAACGTTTTGATACGATGGGTATAATTTGTTCATTCAAATGCTGACGCATTGTGTTTTCAAACAATTCGTTTATTTCATAATATTAAATATTAGATGTAAATAGTATGTACATACAATATAAAATGATTTAAAATATTATCAAAGATAATATTTTTAAGAAAACAAATAAACAAATAAATATTTTAAAATACATTTTTTTTCTAGGTATATAGTTATAATAATATGTATTTACGACTCGTTACTCAAAGTAGAACCAAGAATTTTCAGATGAAAAATAGATAACCACTAAACCTACACGACACTGATGTACCGAAATCACCTATACACCGCGCCGTCCAACGTTTCTACTATAGTATTATAATAAATATTTTATTTTTTTTTTATCTGATGAAATGTCCAGCGAATAACAATTATACTGTTTTTTTTTATACGGATAACCTTACAACGATAATAATAATAACATAATCGTATTTTATATTATAGTAATGTTAAACTGAATCACGGTCACACGAAACCCAAGGAGATGCATATACAGTTTTATTAACGGTTTTCTAAGGTGCAGCAGAAACAGTATACAAATATGAATACCGGTGAAATATAGATTTTTCCGACTACTGACTGTAAATTTCCGAATTTAGACTTTTGCATATTGGTAAATATCAACAATGCAAAATTGTTCGGTAATACGATTTAATAAAATTATAAATTTTCTAAAATTGTAGAACTAATTAAATCTTGATTATATTGGAATATGAGTTATATTTAACAACGCAGTAAACTGTATAGATTATTATACTATTTAGTTGATATTTTTAATAAATTAATAAATATGGATATCAATGTTGTTCTCAATATATTTTAATATATTTAAAAACAGGTTTAATATATTAGAAAACTGATAAAACAATAATAATCAAACAGTACTCTTTCAAAATTTGTCGGGTAGCATTGTTTTTAAATTTTCGGTTACATAAAATGTTAAATAAAAAATGATCAAAATACTTTATGTGTGAGAAATGTGATACAATTATTAAAGTTAATTAATCGAAAATGACAAGTGTTGAAAAGTCAGTACATTATCGCCGGTTTAAACTTAGAATATTGTTACCATTGTAGGGGATAAAATGGTTAATAATCCAAT